>JADRCD010216218.1:4144-15944 GCA_019843815.1 Montemys delectorum
GCGGGGTGGGGTGTGTTTTGAGGCGGGGTGGGGTGTGTTTTGAGGCGAGGGCTTACCATGTTGCTGACCTCAAACTATCCTCTTGTCAAAGCCTCCCATAGCTGAGACTATAGGCAGGTACCACTGCGTCTTGCATGTTTAATATGATTTTCACTTATTTTGAGACAGGGTCTTGCAGTGTAGCCTAGGCTGGCTTTAGACTCTGGATTCTTCTGGCTAACCCTCCTGGCTTCTGGGATTGTCGATGGGTGCCACTTCAGCTTTCAGTATAATGTTTAAATGAGTTAGTGACACATACTTAAGAAGGCTTAGCCGGTGGTGGTGGTACACGCCTTTAATCCCAGCACTTGGGAGGCAGAGGCAGGCAGATTTCTGAGTTCGAGGCCAGCCTGGTCTACAGAGTGAGTTCCAGGACAGCCAGGGCTACACAGAGAAACCCTGTCTCGAAAAAACAAAAAAAAAAAACAAAAAAAAAAAAAAAAAAGAAGGCTTAAGAAGTTAACCCATGAGTTCAGGGTTAGCCCCAGGCCAAAATACAGTAAGATGATATGCCCCCTCTAAAATTGTATTGAATACGGAGACTACAGAAACAGCAAGGTGCCTCAACTGGAAAAAGTGTTTGCTGGCAAATGTATGACCTATCTAACTTACATTCCTGGAACCTACCCGGTGAAAGGAGAGAGCCAACTCCCTCACATTGTCCTCTGACAAGCACAGACCTACTGTGGTACATGCATGCCCCTCCCCCAGTGAGCGTAAGTAAATGTGAAAACTTAGGTAGTGAAGCTTCTTTTGAAAACCTTCATATGTCCAGAGATGTGTTAGCGTGCCTCTTACAACACCTGGAGTCTTAGAAATATTAGTAACTTTTGAGGACTTAGAGTCGAGTGGGGGGTGGGGTAGGATCGAGTGTGTGGATCTGCAGTGTGCGCATGGGTGTGTCCAAGTGTGCAGCTGGTGCTCGGGAAGACACAGCAGGTGTGCTGCTCTACCACTTAGTCCCTTGGGTGGTTTCCACTGGAACTGGCTAGTGGCCACCAAATCCCCTGCCCCTCGGCCCTAACATTACTGGTGCACGTGTGGCCACACCCTACATCTTGTAGGCTGGGCATCTGTACACAGGTCTTCGTCTTTCATTACTATTTGATAAGCTCATAAAAATTGCCTAAAATGAATGAATGCTCATATTTAATATAGGAAATTAAGGTCATTGTGACAGAACACAGGGCATAGTCCTTTGCCCCTGCAATTTATTGATATTCTGAAGTATCCATTTAATTGAGTTCATTAGTATCAGTGTCATGTCAGAAGTTTGTTATAGCCCAGTGGTTTTTGTTATCCTAGCTGTTCCAGAAGCATCTCATTGTTTTATTTATCCTTTTGCTTCATTTCCTGTGTGTGTGCTCACACACGCCTGCACATGTGTTTCCAAGCTAGAGGTCAGTGTTGAGTGACCTCGACTGTCCTTTGCCGCCTTATTTTTGGAAATGGAATCTCCTTTGGACTGTACTCCAGTGAACTGTGTGTAGAATGCCTTGATCAGGCTATACTGGCTAGCGGGGCCTGGCTGTTCTCCCTCCTGCCCCGCCAGCAATGCACTTGGCTCCTCTGTGGATGCTGGGGACTCAGTTACTTACTCAGCAGTTTACTAACTGAACCATCTCCCCTGCCTCGTTTATTTGGTTTCTTTTTTTTTTTTTTTTTAGACAGCGTTTCTCTGTATAGCCCTGGCTGTCCTGGAACTCACTCTTTAGACCAGGCTGGCCTCCAACTCAGAAATCTGTCTGCCTCTGCCTCCCAAGCGCTGGGATTAAAGGCGTGCGCCACCACCGCCTGGCTGTTTATTTGGTTTCTTGAGATAGTGTCTCAAGGCTGTTCTGTGTAGTTGAGGCTAGCCTTAAACTCTTGATGTTCCTGCCTTCTAGGAGCTGGATGTAGAAATGAGCATGTTTGTTTTCTAAGTTCCTCACCTAAGATTATTACAGAGGGCATTCTGGCAGAATTGGCCAGTTGACAGTGAGTTTTCAGGAATGTAAGTTATGCCTGTGGGTTCCCTTTTGCCTTTGCCCCTTTGGTAAGTGATTAAAGTAATAAAAGGCAAGCAAATGATTTTGATTTTCACCGATTTTTCTTTTGTCTGCCAAACTCCTTAGTCTCTGGAAAAAAACACTGATGGTCACTGGATGTGGAAGAGGATGGATGCCTTTAATGGCTAGACTCAGGTGGCAGAGGCGGTGGATCTCTTGAATTTAAGGCTAGCCTCTTCTATAAAGTGAGTTCCAGGTCAGTCAGGGTTGTGTAATGAGTGTTAACCCTTGTCTGTTGTGCACCACGAGGAAGAGGAGAGAGTATACCTCTGGGCTGGAGAGATAGCAAAATCTGTTATTATCCCAGCACAGAGCAGAGTTGCTGATCCATCAGGGCCACCAGGCTGGGACTCAGGAGCCTGCTTTCTTCTGGCAGCCTTGAGTAGGGGCTGAAGTAGGGCTCATGAGCACACAGACCTCAAGCACCTGGGCCACGTTACAGTTATAATTTTTACCTGTCAGAACTTAGGGATTAGGGACTTTCCCAAGTGTTCCATCATTGTCAGCTGACATTGAGTGTATCTGTTTTGCCCAGGCAATCAAATTAATTTTGTCTTTCTGTTGTTAGAACAGGCATTGTGTTTTGGGTAACTATCTTAGAGAGGGGGTTGGTCAGCATAGGTAAAATGGAGTCTGAGGTCAAAACAACAGTACTTAAGACAAATTCTTTTTGTCTTCTCCCAACAATAAGAACTTGTCTTTAAACAAACAAACAAAAAAAGGTGATAATGTGACACATGAAAGGAAGAGCAGCAGAGCAAGACCAGGAGAGTGTGTGTCACACGTGTGCAGCTGTTGGTCTGTGCCTACACATGAGTGTGAGAGTCACAAGCTGATCACGTGTCCTCCTTAGTTGTTCTCCACCTGGATTTTTGAGGCAGAGGTTCTTAATGAACAGATAAGGCTATGTATGCTGCCTGGTATCTTTCTGCCTCCACTTCCCCAGCACCCAGCATTGTATGTGGGTGCTACATATCTGAATTTAGGTTTTGTGTGTGTGTGTGTGTGTGTGTGTGTGCGCGCGCGTGCATTCGAGTGCACGTGAGCACATTGCTTGAGTGCGTGACTACCCACTGAGCCATCTGCCCAGTGTCAAGAATACTGTAGTCAATGTGATGAGCAAGTGGAGTTAATCATGGTATTTTGCTCGATTCTGTGTTGTAGGATTTGTCCTATCCTGCATTTTTAGGATGTTTATATGTAGAAAAATTGAAAAATAACTTGGGAAGAAACTATTTGGCAATTTTGAACAAAAATTGTCTGCAGAAGTCAGTTTAAGATTAGTGCTTCACAACCAGGCATGGTGGTGCACATCTCTAAGCCTAGCACTTTGTGGGTAGAAGCAGGCAGGCCTTCTACACAGCAAGTTCCTGGACAGTCAGGGTTAGATGGGACCCTGTCTCAAACACTGCCTTGCTGCACTTGGAGTACACCACCACCATACAGGAATGTTTTGCTGTATAACCCATGCTGGCTGCTTTTCTGTGGCTCAGTTTCTCCGTCCACAAAGTAGAGATGCTTTTTGGCTGAGGAGTGAGTGATTTAGCATATACAGAATTCTGGGAAGCTGTTACTGGATCGTTACCATCTGGTCAGAGCTCTGCTATAAGTACTGCTTCATCTTGTGGATGCACAGTGCAGCTTTGTTTTTAATTTAGTTTTTTTTAAAGGTATGTTTTAACTGTATGCGTGTATGAGTGCATGCATGTGTGTATATTCCAGGTGGGTATATGCTGTCAGAGGTCAGGAGAGCTGTCAGATTCCCCCCCCCCCCCCCCCCCCCCCCCCAGCAACTGTATTGGTGTGCCACAGTGAGTCAACTGGCATGGGTTCTGGGAAACCAATGTGGGCTGGGCCCTCTGAAGAGCAGCAAGCTCTTAACCACTATACTATATCTCTAGGCCCTAAATTTAACTGTATAAGAACTGTGTGGTTTAGGGCTGGGGATATAAATCAAGTTGGAAGGTGGTCCTTTTTTTTTTTTTCCCTGGCCTGAACAAAATTTGATGTACTGAAATGGCGTGTCACCATGTGTGATGGTTTGAATAAGAGTGGCCCCCATAGGCTCTGCTTAGTTATCAGGGAGTAGCTCTACTTAAGAAGGATTGTTCCTTGTTGGAGGAAGTCACTGGGAGTAGACTTTGTGGTTTCAAAAACCCAGCCAGCAGTAGCCAGGTAGTGGTGGTACACACCTTTAATCCCAGCACTTGAGAGGCAGAGGCAGAGGCAGACAGATCTCTGTGAGTTTGAGGTTAGGGGCCAGCCTGGTTTACAACTGAGTGAGTTTCTGGACAACCAGTGCTTCATAGTGAAGTCCTGTCTAAAAAAACCAACCAACCAGCCAACCAACATATAAATAAATAAAGCCCATGCCAGAAGTCCCCTACTCTACCTATGGATCATGATCTCAGTTCTGCTCCAGTACCTGCCTGCATGCTACCATGCTTCCTACTATGATGATAATGGACTAACCCTCTGAGACTAAGCAAGCCCCCAGTTAAACACTTTCTTTCATAAGCATTGCCTTGGTCAACGTGCCTCTTTTGCAGCAGTAGAACAGTGACCAAGACCAAGTTGGTGCCAGTGGCTAGGGCATTACTGTGATAGGCTTGACCATACTGCTTGTTGTGGACTTTGGGACTTTGGAGTAGAAAAGCAGTTGGGTTGAATGCTGCAAGTGGGGTTTAATGGCCCATACTCATAGGAGCATGGTGCTAGGAGCGATGTAGATTATGACAGCCCAGCCCATTTTCAGAGGGGAAGGGTGTAAGTCAGTGGCCCAGATGCCATCCTTGTGATAGTTTGGCAAGGAAAGGGGCTGCTTTTTGCTCTTGTCTAAAAGATCTGCCAGAGGCTATATTGAAGAGTTTTGGATTAATCATGTTAGCAGAGGAGACTTTAAAGACAGCCTTGTATTGACTTGGCCATGTGGTTGCTTGTAATCACTCTAATGCCGATCTATAATGAAAAAGAGCTAGCTGGACAAACAAATTCGAAATGCACAATTTGAGGAGAAAAGGAGCATTAGGAAGTGCAATGGAGCTGAGTCCTGTGCTCAGGGAGATAATGTTTAAAGAAAAGCCTGGTGCCAACCGAAGTAAAGGGAGTGGGAACTTCAGCGTAAGAACCCCACCCCGCTAAGCCTCCAGCTTGTCTAAAGGAGTTAAAGACAAGCTTAACAAGTGGAGGAAACCATCCACAGCACAAAGCTGACACAAATGTAGTTGAAAGAGGGCTCCAAGATCCAGCCCCAGCAAGCAGGAGAACATGTCAGTGACCAGGTAACTGGCCTGGAACTCCTGCTGTAGTCCTGGCTGGCTTGGGGTTCAGCAGTCCAATCAGTGCTTGCCTCGGTGCTGGGATTAAAGGTATGTACCACCACGCCCTGCTCTGACATACAGTATTTTAATCATGATATAATTTTGTTGTTTTCTGTAACTGTCTTTTTTATCTGTATATATCCCAGTCATTATTTACCGTATAATTGGAGATTGTAAGGTATATTGTGTGTTGGCTGTGGGTTTAGGTCCATTTGTAAAACACTTGAGTAGCATGTGTAAAGCTCTGGGTTCAATCCCTAGCAGTGAACAAACTGGGTGTGGTGGTGCACACCTGTAATCCTTCCACCTGGGAAGTGGTGGCAGGAGAAATGAGGTTGAGGGTCATTCTTGGCTTTGTAGCAGGTTTAAGGCCTATTTAAGCTATGAGCTCCCCCTGCCCCCCAAATTCATTAAGGGAGCTGTGTGTATTGTAGATGGTTTCTAATTTTAATAGTTAATACTCACTTAATGAAAGATTTAAACTATGAATTAATTTATAAGCAGTCCTTATCATTTGGTTCTAATACATGTATATTTAATTATAATGATTTAATTTAGCAATACCAGTACCATAACAATAAGCCTTATGCTACCATGAGCATAAAATTGAGAAGAATTTGCTGGGATTTCAAACTGCAAAACTATTAGCTAACACTGTGTAAGGGTTTTCTTCCCCCTGCAAGCCCCCTCCATTTGTTTTTTGCTTTTGAGACAGGTACTCATTATGTAGCCCTGGATGGCCTGAAGTTACTGTGTAGACTAGGCTGTCCTTGAACTCACATGCATCTTCCTGTCTCTGCCTGTAGTGTTTTAAATTGTTCTGTCTGTCTGTTCCACGGTAAGCTTTAAAGCCTAATTCAGTTGAGGTTTTGATTCTTTGCTTGTTTAAAAAAATACTATAACTTCCATTCTTATTTCCTAAACCTATATTTGCATTGCTAAATCTTCCTTTTAAGTCTGAGGGCTTTGTTGTTTGTTTTGTATGGCTTGCACTTGACCTTAGGGCCTCACATGTGCTAGGCAAATGGCTCTACCACTGAGCTGCATCCCAGCTCTTGGGAGTTTTCCAGTTGATACACTTTACTTTTTAGTTAAGAAATTGCATTTTTTATCATTCCTGGCTTCTGTCAAATACATGCTCTACTCTTTTATCATGGTCACCTTTGCTTTTAGTTCTTAGAAATGCATATAATAACTACTTCTTTGAATTGTGCTGGCATCTCCTTGTACCGAGTTTAGCTGCGTCTGTGGAGTAATCATCGTGGATGTGGTACTTTTTAATATTATGCTAGACATTTTGTTTACTCTTTGTTCTGTGGGGCAGTTATATTAATGGATGATCTTGAAAGTCCTGTGAGCTTGGTCATAATTTTGATTTTGAAATTTATATTCCAAAGAACTGTTTTAAGATATAGCCTTTTGGGGCTTCCAGCTGAATGGATGAAATGTTCTCTTCACTTTTTGTTAATCTGTGTAGGCTGCCATAACAATGCCACAGTCTGGGTGACTTACATAGCAGAAATTATTTTCTCAGTTCTGGAGACTAGAAGTCCAAGATCAAAGTGCCAGTTGGATTGGTGTCTGGTGAGAGCTATCCCTGGGTTGCAGACCGCTACTTTCTAGCTCTGGAGTGACTATCCAGAAGAGGACACTAACTCTGTAGCATCAGGGCTCCATCCTCATGACTTCCGTTAACCGTGTTAGTGGCCCCATCTCCAGATCCTGCCATTCTAGGCTTAGGGCTTCAACATACCAATTTTGCCAATTTTGGGAGTGATCTGGCTTTCAGTTTTAAAGGCAGGACAACTCCCAGTACAGTTAAAACCTTTACTAGATCTCTACTGTATTTCATGGCCGGTTCATGGACCATCACCTTACCTATACCCAGCTGAGCCCTCCCTGAGGACCTGTGCTCACAAGTCTTTTCTTTTGGTGCCTTGTCTCTTGACTTCTCCACTTGGGCTAGTCTTGGCCTAGCATTTTCCAAGAAAGTAGAAAGTTGGGGGCCATCATGAGCCTTCCTCTACATTCCTCTGCCTTCAAAGACCCCAGAACTGCCCAGCCTGTTCTTCACTTCCCACAGTAGTTGTCTCATACATTCTGTCTTACTTACAGCTGTTTTAGGAAGAATAGTAAATTAATGCCAGATATTTCATCCTGCATGGAAGCCAAAGACTAGTCACAAGTTCTTATCTGCAAGCAGGAGGAGGAGCTTTAATGATTTCGTGCTGAAGCGCAGTTCGAGTTCTGTTACCGATATAGCCTGTTGTATTAAAAGTTTTATGGGTAGACTTGGATGCTTTTCAAAGCCCTGCTGTGAACATAATGGACCATGTAGAAGAGACTTTATGTTCCTTGTAGGTACTGAAGGAGTGATTCTAAGGATATTGTTAGACTTTCTGAACTGTTTCATAGTGTATTTGAGGTTCTCTATATACAGTAATCAAAGCCTTGTGATGAAGTGTTATGACTTACACCCACCAAACTCTGGAAGTTTCGCAGTTAGGCCCCAGGCTGGCTCTTTGAGCTCTCTCCCCTCTATGCATTTGACACTTGGTAACTGTGAGATGCAGTTCTAGTACTGGGCAGAGTGACATGCTATAAAAGAAAGGGTCTTAATTATAGTATTTAAACTTTTCCAGGAATTTAAAATATTCCTAAGTACATAATTTAACTGTTACTTAGTTCACTTGAAAAATGAAGTCCATTTTGGCAGGCCATTATAAAGTCTTCACATTTTATACATTTTTAAGAGAATAATTGTGAGCCCTATATTTATTTATTTATTTTTGTTTTTTTCGAGACAAGGTTTCTCTGTGTAGCCCTGGCTGTCCTGGAACTCACTCTGTAGACCAGGCTGTCTTCTAACTCAGAAATCCGCCTGCCTCTGCCTCTCAAGTGCTGGGATTAAAGACGTGCGCCAACACTGCCCAGCTGAGCCCTATATTTATACAGAGTAAACTAGGGTTGATGGAATATTCAAATCAGAATACTTCCATTTTCTGTGGGACTCAAATCAAGTAAAGAGTATTTTCTTTCTGTATCTTTGTATTATTGGTAGGCTTTTGGGACTATCAGAATAGACGCTGTACCTGTATATATTACATAGCCAAAACTGAAAAAATAATCATGAAAAGTTGCGTTCTAGCAGAGTAGTTAGACGTCCAAGATTAGACCTGATAGACTGGGTGCTGGAGCAGTGTTTGTGTGCATTGGACATAGGGGTAATCAAAAGGTTGGTAATGATGGTGCTAACCTTTCAGATTAGTGGGAAAGGACAGATCCTTTTGTTGTTGTTTGTTTTTGTGGCAGGGTTTCTCTGTGTCGTACTGGCTTAGAGCAGGTTAGCCTTGAGTTCAGATTCCTTTCTGACTCTGCCTCCAGATTTCTGGGTGAGCTACTACTATGCCTGGCTTTGAGAAAGGACAGATTTTTTTTTTATAAAGTTTTTATTTATTTACTTTGTGTGTATGAATATTTTGTTCACATGCACATACCCAAACCACGTGTGCCTGTTGGATCCTCTGAAACAGGTTATAGATGGTTGTGGGTATGTCACAGTATGTGCTGATATGTAGGTGCTAGAGTTAATTCTGGTCCTATGCAAGAACAATAAGTGCTCATAATCACCTAGCCATCTCTCCAGCCTTGAGGCAGATTTTTAAATGTGTTGCTGCTTAATAAGCTTTGTGAAAATACTTTTCTGTTCCAGGCTTATACTATATGCTAAACAGGGGTCAGCTATACATATTAATGTACATATACATCTTTAGGCTTACATGTAAGAAAGAAGTGATATACATATAAAAGAGAATATGGGTGCATATTTAATTTTCAAGTAGTTCACACTTTATAGTGTGAGATTCCCGGAGGGACCCCCACACTCAAATCCCGGGAGTGACGACCCCACACACCACCAAGACACGGACTTGATGCAATCTGCAAGAGGCTTTTTATTCCAGCTAGCTGGGGCGAGACTCATATCCCTCACAGGGGTAGAGGAGTCTGGCCCCAAGCAAAAATTTAAACAGATTTTTATACCTACACAGTTGCTGGGGAAGAGGGGAGACTGAGGCAAAGGAAAGTACAGGGTGGTTTCTGATTGGTGCTGGCTCGTGCTAGGGTCCAGGGGCGGGCTAGCCACCTGGCAATTGTTTTGGCCCAAGTCGTCTTGGTTCCCTTGTTTTTGGGTCCTGGGAACTGCTGGTCTCCCATTGTTTCTAGGTTCTGGGAGCCGGTCTCCCACTGAGTTTAACTAATGGCTAAATTTCCACAGTACAGTTTGAAAACTTAATCTTACAATAGCATGATATACTATAAAAGGGGAAAGTAGTAGGTTCTGTGGCAGCAGAGATAAGTCACAGGCTGAGGGAGGATAAACACAAAGCCATAATAATAGCTGTGCAGTCTTCTTTGGAGCAATAAAGCTACACATAGAAGAAGTGCTTAGCAGCCCTCCAGGGCTTCGCCTCCTACATGAGTTGGCAAAGGAGCCACAGATGCCCAGCACCCCGCTGCTGCCTCTTGTTGCCACATGGTATTGCAGTTGAAGTTCCATCTTAAGTGCTTAAGCAGTAAGACCCAGGCTCACCTAAGGTTTCACCAGGGCCACATTGCAGCGGGTTGCAGCCATTGTATGAGCATCCTAGGATATAGAAGTACATCCAGCACACCCGTTCGTCCACTCATGGAATGGTAGTGGTACTTACCCAGGGCCTTAGGTACTCTTTGATGTGCTACACACTGCAGTCGTGAAGAGCCTGCCATAGCAATGGGCAGAGAGGGAAGGGATGGGAGACGAGACAGTAAATAAGAATTATTCTCTGAAACAGCTGCAGAATGGCCAGTGAATGAAGTCCTATTCGTCTTTTTGAGATAGGATTTCACTATGCAGTCCAGGCTGACCTAGACTTCATGATCCTCCTGCCTCAGCCTCCAGAGTGTTGGAGTTATGTGTGTTACTATCCTGAAAAAGTCTTAATCCTCTTAATTGCCATGCTTTGTTTGCGTGGGACATGAAAACAAGCAATACCCAGCTGGCATGGAGCTCACTCTGCAGCCCAAGATGATCTGGGCTTTACCTTCAACTGTAGCCTCTCAAGGGCAGGGATTCCAGGTGTGAGTCAGCATGCCTGGCTTCCAGCCTCTCGTCACCCACTATCTGTTACAGGGACGCCATGCGCCATGCGTGGTATCTGTTGCATTCCCCCGTTCGCTCCCCACTTTGCCTGCTCACTCTCCTGTAAATATGCATACACATAAGTACTGGTATAAGATGGGGTCCCAGGATGGGGAAATGCTGTCTGTATTATATCCCTAATGGTGTTTTAGTTCTTGTTTCTGTTTTTGCCTTTTTGTGGGGAGTAGGGGTGGGGGGAGACTGAGGCAGGACACACACAAAATTACACATTGTGATTTTGAGACCAGCTAGGGCATCATAGTGAGTTTGAGACCAACCTAGACTATGTAAAGAGAACTGCCTCAAAAATGCCCCCCCCAAAACAAAACAAAAAGCCCTCATGTATTAATAACCATGAAAATGAATACTATTATACCTGTTTTGAAAGACTTTAAAAGTTACCATTGCCATATTGACTCGGGTTTTGTTACCATATGTCAAAGAGGAATGAGAACATATATCAACCTAAGACTCATACACGAATGCTGATAGCAAAAATTCATTGTTTTGTTTTTGTTTCTGTTTTTTTGTTTGTTTGTTTTTTTGTTTGTTTGTTTTTCAAGACAAGGCTTCTCTGTATAGCCCTGTCTGTCCTGGAACTCACTCCGTAGACCAGGTTTTTTTTTTTTTTTTTTTTTTTTTTTTTTTTTGTTTGCTTTGATTTTTTTTGGTTTTTTTTGTTTTTTCGAGACAGGATTTCTCTGTGTAGACCTGGCTGTCATGGAACTCACTCCGTAGACCAGGCTGGCCTCGAACTCAGATATCCACCTGCCTCTGCCTCCCAAGTGCTGGGATTAAAGGCGTGTGCCACCACTGCCCCATTATTTTGTTAACCAAGAAAAAGCAAATTCAATAACGTGATAAGATGAATAAAATGGTATATCTGTCTAGTAGAATGTCAACTCAGCTGTGACATGGATACACTGGAACACATCATACTAAACAGCACACAAGCCACAGAAACTATCTTAGGATTGTACTTGTGTGAAAAGACAAACTAGGGAACTGTGTAGACAGGAGCGTGACTTGGGGAGAGATACAAGTGTTCTGCTCATGAGTGCAGATTTCTTCAGGGTTTTTGTTTGTTCTATCTTTAAAGACTTAAAAAACATTTTGTGTGTGTGCGTGTGTGTGTGTGTGTGTGTGTGTGCGTGTGCGTGTGTGTGTGTGTGTGTGTGTGCGTGTGTGTGTGTGTGTGCGTGTGTGTGTGTGTG
>JADRCD010216218.1:25498-55290 GCA_019843815.1 Montemys delectorum
GTGAGCAAGCGAACTTTGGATATACTTCCTAGTCCTACCAAAAAAGAAAAAAGAAAAAGAACACCAGTTTGTCACGTGAAATTTGTAGGAAGTAGGTAAGAAGGGGTCTTCTCAGGTAGCTGTGACTGTCCATTTGGAGAGTCTAAGAGAATCAATGATGTTGGTAAACAGCTAAGTTTAAGTTAGGGCTATTAGATGTAAACTTAATGCATAAAAATCAGTGGTATATTTAGAAGATGTAGTAGGAAAGATGTCATTCCCAATAGTAACAGAAACTCTCCTCAGGAGGACTTAGAGAACCTGGATTTGGCTCACTGGCTCAACATGGCAGCTTACAGATCAACCATCTGTAACTCCAGTTTCAGCGGGTGCAATGCCTCTTCTGACCTCCTCGACACCTGCATGCATGTGGTGCATTATACACACTTAAGCACATACACTTCCATGTAAAATAAAATAAAGTGATCTAGTAATGAATAACCTGCAAAGGTACGCAAGGCCTTCATGGAGAATCTATGAAGTTCTTGGAAAGTTAATAGATAAAAGTATACATTATATTTATAAACATACAAATAGAGTGATAAACCTTAATATTGGAAAGATTTAGGTTTTTTTATATCACATAAATTAACTGCATTTCCAATTAAACTCCTTTTGAAATTATTTTTTCCAAAGAGTTTCAGAAAATATGGAGACATGATGGTGACCAGAAAGTAAAATAACCAGCCAACGTGAGGGGCACAGACTCTTCACAGATGTGTTGTACATAGGATTTACTTCCTAGGCAGATGGCATGCATTCTAAAACATAAGACTGCTGACTTCTGCAGTCTCTTTCTCTTTGGAGCATGATTGACTGCAAGTAACGGAATCCGCGGAGAACAAAACTGCAGCTGATGAGTTCCTCTAGACTGTTGGAATAGAGTGAGACACTGAGAGAGGCTCAGGAACAGACCCAGCTTGCTGTGACAAGGGAGCAGGCACTAGGCTTGTTTGTTTGTTTTATTTCTGTTTTTTTTTTTTTTTTTAAATTTAATTTTTGCTTAATCACTTTACATCCTGCTTACTGCCTATTTCCTGATTACCCTCTCCCACAATCCTTACCCCTATCCCCTCCCCCTTCTCTGAACAGGTGAGACCCTCGAGTATCCTCCCCCCCCCCCCCCCCCCCCCCCGCAGCCCCCTGTTAAATCAAGTCTGTGAGGCTAGGAGCATCTTTTAGAGAACTTTTAGTAATTTTTGCTGCATTGATTAGCTCTTTATATAATAAAATGAAGTTTGTTTCACATAGCACAAACAGTTTGATTCCACATGATTTAGTGACCTAAACATGGGAGATGGGCAAAAAAGAAAATCTGAATTATTAGTCAAGTCTGGGGGAATAGATAGTAATTTAGGGCAGAGAAAGATAGATAAGCATGTAAGACGTAGAGAAAAATTACTGAATCAACCTGAAAGCAGGGTGGTCTTAAGTCAGATAGGCAGTTCCCATTCCAAGTACAAAAAGACTAAAATCCATGAAAAAAATACCTGTGATCCAGTAGGAAAAACTAAACAGGCAAAGATAAGAATGAGTAATTTGGGGCTGGAGAGATGGCTTAGTGGTTAAAAGCACTGGTTGCTCTTCCAGAGGTCCTGAGTTCAATTCCCAGCAAACCCAGCATGGTGGCTCACAACCATCGGTAGTGGGATTCGATGCCCTCTTGTAGTGTGTCTGAAGACAGCTACGATGTACTCATATAAAATAAATAAATAAATCTTAAAAAAAAAAATAAGCAGAGGCTGGAGAGATGGCTCAGAGGTTAAGAGCACCGACTGCTCTTCTGAAGGTCCTGAGTTCAAATCCCAGCAACCACATGGTGGTTCTCAACCATCTGAAATAAGATCTGACACCCTCTTCTGGAGTGTCTGGAGGCAGCTAAAATGTACTTAAATATAATAAATTAAAAAAAAAAAAAGCAGTTTACAGAGCAAATTCCAGGATAGCCAAAGTTACACAGAGGAGCTCAGTCTCAAAAAAAACCCAGGAAAAGCAGTTTGTGGAAGAGACAGTGAACTAGTGGAGCCTGGAGAGTGCGGATGAGCTTGATGAGCTGACTTGCCTTCTTTGTGGCATCAGATGTCGGTACGGACAGTTGACAAGTGCTATGCTCCTTGGGGAAGAAGGAATGTAAGCTACCAGTCTTCTAATGAACATTTATTTGACAATATCAGTAAAACTAAGCATCCATATAGCCAGCAAGTAGTTTTGACTGTGGGTCCGTCCTTCCCCTCTACCTCCATCCCTCAGTTTTTTCAGGGATAGTTTCATTGTTTTGGCCTTTTTATCCAGACTGGTCTTGAACTCAATGGCTCATGCAGTTCTTTCCAAGTACTAAGAACTATAGACATATGAACACAGCTAGCTTGCAGGTCACTGTCTTGAACAAACCTAGAACAGTTGTTGCTTTTGGGCTTTCTAATCCAGAGTGGTTTCTAGTCAGTCTTGTTTGTTTCCGAGACAAGGTTTCTCCGTATAGCCTTGGCTGTCCTGGAGCTCACTCTGTAGACTAGGCTGGCCTCAAACTCAGAGATCCATCTGCTTCTTCCTCCCAAAGGCATCTCCCACCACTTCCCTGCACTCTTCAGTCTTCATAGTGCTGGATGAGCTGTAGACGTTCATCTTCACAGAGATGACTAACTGTCTTAGTCAGGGTTCTCTAGAGTCACAGAACTTATGGTAGTCTCTATGTACTAAAGGAATTTATTGATGACTTACAGTTTGTAGTCCAACTCCCAACAATCAACTCCCAACAACAGTCGGCAGCAGCTGTGAATGGAAGTCCAAGGATCCAGCAATTGCTCAGTCCCACAAGGCAAGCAGGCGAAGCAGAGAGAGCCTTCCTTCTTCCAATGTCCTTATATAGGTCTCCAGCAAAAAGTGTGGCCCAGGTTAAAGGTGTGTGCCACCACACCTTTAACCCCAGATGACCTTGTTTGAACTCGTAGATCTTCCAGTCTTCATCTTCTAGGATTCATAGCCACTATGCCACTACACCCTTAATCCCAGATGATCTTGAACTCATAGAGCTTTCTATGTTAATCCTATGGGATTCGTAGCCACTATTCCTCAAGGTCTCCATGCCAAGATTCAGGTCAGAAACTTGTATCTCTCAGCCTCCAGATTAGGGCCACAGGTGAGCCTTCTAATTCTGAATTGTAGTTCATTTCAGACGTAGTCAAGTTGACAACCAGGAATAGCCACTACACTAACCTAAGTGCATATGCACTCAGGATAGAACTTTAAAGAGATGGGTGGCACCGGAAGTGTTAATCATGAAATGTCTGCTCTCCCTGGAGTGACACATGTCTCCATACAGGTGTCAGTTCAGTTGTCTTCATGTGTGTGAAAGGATGGCAAGTAGACTGGGAAGGGAGCTGCCTCTAGTTTGGATGCTGGTAGTGTGGAAGGATGGATTTGGGTTTGTGGTTTAGTCACTGATAATGGCTTCAAAACGTAGGTATGGGGACAAAGATTTTCTTTGATTTATGAATTTTTAACTATCTTTTCACTAATTTAATTATAAATGAATTAGTTTAATTAATTTAAGAAAAAAGTATTTTCTGGCTTTCCAGTGCTAGAATTACAGGCTTGTCCCACTGTGTCTGGCCAAGGAAAACAACTCTTGTATGTAGCTAGCTGGGAACAAATGTGAAAGTGCAGTAGCTGTGTTCAGTTTTCTCTCCACAGGATGGAGGGAGGATAGATAGCAAGTGACCTCTCTCCTGCTGTTTTCAGTGACGCCAACTGGTGGGAAGGAGAAAATCACCGAGGAACAGGGCTCTTCCCCTCCAACTTTGTAACTACTGACTTAAGCGCAGAAGTTGAGACGGGTAAGGTAACAAAGGTATTGGTCTCCCAGAGAAACGTCAGTCGATTGAAGTTATCTTCCCTTGAATTTATTATTGACATTTGAGAGTAGCTTGTACTGGGGGTGGCAGCACATACTTTTAATCCCAGCATTTAGGAGACAGAGGCAGGTGGATGTCTGTGAGTTTCTGACTCACCTAGTCTACATAGTGAGTTTCTAGCCAGCCAGGACCAGAAAAAAAAATAGATTATTATTTGCTTTCTTTTTAATTGTGTGTCTTAAAGCTTTGCAACTTAACTTACTTCCTAGCTAGATGAAGGAACTAACTTATCTTGTGTCAGCCCCAGGACCTCTTAAGTTTGTATTTCAACTCCTTTGGGTGTCAGTTTTCTATAGTGATGCTTACTTGAGATAAGTATTTAAATCAGAACCTGAGAAACAGTCTGTAGCTGGTCTGTACAAAATGTTTTTGGAACCATAGTGAAGGTCGAGACCCCAAAGGCCCTAGTCAGTAAGTGCTGAGCGAGATGACAAGCCTTGTAAGTCCCTAAGTTTTACATTTTATTCCACCTCAATATGTTCGTAGGCCACTGACTAAATCGCGTAGTTAGCCACATTGAGAACGTAGGCGTTGGTTGCCTAGGCATGCTGTGGGAGATCCTAAGTGTACAGAAGCAGCTTAGCGTAATGCTGATGGTGATAGCCAGTGGTTAATCCCGACAGCTCTCCATTGCTCTCCTGCCATGATAAAGGAGGCTGAGGTGGAGGAACTTGTCAGGATTCTGAAGGCCTCCCTTCTGGCTTCAGAGTGCACTCAGACTATTCCCGAGGCAGAGCTGACCCTCCCCATTTTACAGAAAGAGCATATAGTGAAAATGTCATTTGTCATATACACTGTGCATAGTGTAGAGCAAAGCACTTGGAGAAATGAAGTTGGGTGAGGGGACACGTATTCATGTAGATGCAGAGTGCATTGCTTTCTCTCCGGCTTTGTTAGTTGATAGGAGCCTTGGAAACTTTTCAGATTACTTTATAAAACATAGAAGACATTCTGTTAAGTAATTTTTTTCCTCTTGGCATAGTTGGAAGAGACTGACCTGTAGTTTAGTAAAATGATTTCCTAGGATGTGCAATGCCTTAGGTTAGATTCCAGCCTCTTTTCAGTAACATTTTTAAATAGTAAAAGGTACTCTTTATGTTTTTTTTTTTTTTTTTTTTGAGACAGTTTCTCTGTGTAAGAGAGTCCTGGCTGTACCTGACTCTCTCTGTAGACCAGGCTGTCCTTGAACTCACAGAGATCCACCTGCCTGTGCCTCCTGGTGCTGAAATTAAAGGCATGCGCCACCATGCCCGAAAGGTGTCTTGACACTCACTGTATCTCTGTGTCTTGTTGAGCTCTCTTTTTATCTAATTAATTCAGTTAGCCAAATACTTAAGGCAGGAGTCTGCTGGACCTCATCCTTTAGTTACATTGTTTTTTATAGTAATTTTATTTCCATCAAAGTTTAATTAAAACTGGGTATATTCTAGCAGTGTTCCAGGGAACTTGTATTAAGTAGTTTTCAGGATATGCATATTTATAAATTATTGTAAGACATCCTCTTTATGAAGTACATTTTTTTATTGTAGCTTTACACTATTTTAACTCTCAGTTAGGTTAAGTTGGGTCTATATTTTGTTCAAATAGGAAATACAGGTTGAGTTTTTTTTTTTTTATTTATAAATATGGAAGGTCAGAATATAGATGGAACATACAGTTATAAGTGAAACTGGCTTAGTGATAAAGGTCTACTCACTTGTTTATTTATTCATCTCAGTAGTAACCGTCAGTTTTCAAGACAGTAGCTGTAGTGACAGTGCCCATGGATGCTGCTCTCTGTCCCACTTGAATGTGAGTTCTACGTACACCAGATGATTGAGTTCACTCCCTGCGTGTGTCTAAGCACTGGGAAGGAGGTCTGGCACACTGAGTGCTGAGTAAATAAATGACTGTGTACTATATTGATTAGGAAGTGTGATGACTAAGGAGCTTCTGCTTTTTTCCTATGGATAATAATAGACCACTTAGAAATTTAATGACTAAATTGTAATGCTGAAAAACTTCAAACACTTACTTTGTTTCTGTAGCAACAGTGGATAAATTGAATGTAATTGATGATGATGTGGAGGAAATGAAGAAGTCAGAACCTGAGCCTGTTTATATAGATGAGGTATTGACCTTTTAAAAATATACTGTCTTTTTGGAATATGTGGGGAACAGTGCTTTCCCATTCACCACTGTTAACTCTTTGGGCTTCTCAGCATCTCCTGTTTTTTTTTCCCCCCAGGGTAAAATGGATAGAGCCCTGCAGATTCTCCAGAGTATAGATCCAAAAGATTCAAAACCCGACTCCCAAGACCTCTTGGACTTGGAAGGTATTTACTTAACATTGTACTCACCTTAATGTTGCTTAACATATATAAAGTACCTGTTTATGGTGTTTTGAAGGTTTTTTCTGCTTCCTGTTTGCTTTTTGAGATTTGAAATTCTTGTGAGAAAGACTTGTATATAAAATAATAGAGGTGTCACTTGGAAGATATTGTCACAGCCTATATCCAGTTCACAAAAGGAGTCTTTGTATTTCTGTAAGATCACTGGTGAAATCGGACAAAGAAAAGGCAGAATAACAAAGTAAACAAGTGGTAGTGGCTCATGCCTTTAATCCCAACACTCGGGAGGCAGAGGCAGGCAGATCTTACAATGAGTTCCAGGCTACTCAGGGCTACACCGAGAAACCCTGTCTTGAAAACAAACAAACAAACAAACAAAAAAAACCACATTATATTAAATCAAATCAAAGTGTAAAAGTTTATTGTTTAACTGTCTTCTGACTATGTGTCATTTAGTCTCTAAGAGTTTAAAGCAAAAACAGATATTCTTTTGTATTTTAAGAATCTTTCTTGGGTTTCTAATCAAATAACCATCCAACAATCAACCAGAGAAACAAACAAAAAAATCCCAGTACTTTGGGCTTCTGGGCATAGGGGAATTGTATATATAATTCCTGCATGAAGAAGGCCAAGGTGCGGAGAATACCATGAGTTCAAGGCCAGTCTAGACTACAGAGTGAGACCCTGTACAAAAAATTACAAAACCAAACAATTATCTTTGTAAAAAAAATACAGTAAATAGATAAATCTTAATTTTTATAAAAGAAAGCTTGGTTATAAATATGGAGACTTTCTCTGTTATGTTTGCTTTTACATTTTGAAATATGTGTTTACGTTTTTATCAGTGTGTGTGCATTCATACCCCCGTGAATGTGCATTGTGTATGTGTGGATGAGTGTGCCTTATGCACATGTGGAAGCCAGCTGATATCTCTGTGGAGCTGACTCTATTCCAGAGGGGTGTTCCTAGGATTAAACTCAGGTCACCAGGCTTGTGTTGCAAGTTCCTTTATCTGCCTAGCCATCTTATCAGCCCTGCATTGTAAAAAGTCTCACTTAAGTGAAAAGTGTTGCTATTTAATGTCTGTGCATATGTGTACATACTTTATACATGTAGGTCAGGTTCGCTTTACTCTACTAAGAGTTCTGTAGAAACTCTTCAGACTTCGGGGTAACTGTCACAGCATATAAACTTGATTAATGACGCCAGGATCATGATGAAATTTTTATTCTAATGTTGACCTTGCCTCTGGTCTGTGATAGTAATATATGATAGTAAGGGTACTATAAATAGATCTTTAATCATCTTTTCCTGGCATAAGCTTATTTCTCTATATGTTGCATGAGACTTATAGTCTCTTATTTAAAGATTGTTGAAACTGACTTAAGTGGCACTGAGTTTCTGCATTAGTAATTTTTTCTGTATTACAGATATTTGCCAACAAATGGGTCCAATGATAGATGAAAAACTTGAAGAGATTGATAGGTAAGCTCTTTACTAGGTTTTGACCAGGTTTACAGCTGGTGAAAGTGCTCATGGGATTGATCATCTACTGCAGTTACTCTTCGTTGCCAGACTCCTAAAGCGGTTTCTCGTAATGCTGTTTATTTTGGGAACATTATTTTCATCAAAGACAGTAACGTGATATGCATATAGCCGGGACCCTTGCATTTTATCACACCAATCACTGTTTTGGAGGCTGGAATTGAGTAATAAAGAATGAAGTATGTTAAGGACAACATGAAAATGGGCATTTAAGGTGAGCATTGACTTGGGACAGACCCAGGAGTGACATCTGTGAATATAACAAGTGAGAGTTCCCTAATTTGGGAAGCTAAACGCAATGCGGCAACTTGCCCTGTCTTCTCTCATGTCCCTATGTTCCTGTTGCCCTTTCTGTTTCCTTGTCTCCCTGGGTTTGCTGCTCTGAGAACAGGCATCAGCGCTGCTGCTGGACAGGGATATTCCCAGCTCTCTCTGAACTGGGAAGAAGCTTGAGAAATGAAGTCCAGTGGGAAGGAATTACGCTCCGTTCTCCTCCTTTTCCAGCCCCTAGTGGTTGAACTGCTGTATAAATCATACAAGAAGAAAGGAATTAGGTTGTTTAATTTTCTAATAGACCTTTTTAAAAACTAGGAATGGCAAACAATGATTCATTCAGGCAAAAATGACTTGTTTCATAATGTATTTTAACATTATTTTTATTTTATGTGCCTAAGTGTTTGCCTTGTGTATGTCTGTACACCATGTATCTACCTAGTTCCTACTGAGGCCAGAAGAAGGTATTGATCCCTTGAAAGTGGAGTTACAGGTGGTTGTGAGCTGGGAATCAAACTTAGGTCCCGAGGAAGAGCAGCCAGTGCTCTTAACCATTGAGCCATCTATCCAGCTCCTTCATAGCATGTTTTTTTTTTTTTTTTTTTTTTGCTTGTTTGTTTGTTTTTTTTAACAAATCCTTTGTGTTTTTACAAAACTGAAATGATCAGTGGAAGATTGATCATAGTTTTGGAGAAAGTATAACATACCTACTTATACATCTGCTACTAATGGTTAGTGAGTAATCAGACTGGGAAAGTTGAGGGAAAAAATGACTAGTTTGCCATATGTAAGGCTAGCAGTATCAGTTCACATTTTCCTGAGTCTAAAAATATTCCTTACCAAAACCATTTGAAGTGTATACTAAATCTGGGGAGCTATACAATGACCAGATGTTTTAGTATTCAACACAATGCTGTTTATTTTTTTTCACATTTTTTCTTAGATATTTTCTTTATTTATATTTTAAATGTTCACCCTTTTCCTGGTTTTCCCCTATTCCCTCCCTCCCTCCCCCTGTTCACCAACCCACCCTTTCTCTGGCCCTGGCATTCCCCTACACTGGGCCTTAGAGCCTTCACAGGACCAAGGGCCTCTCCTCCCATTGATGTCTAACAAGGCCATCCTCTGCTATATATTCAGCTGAAGCCATGGGTCCCACCATGTATAATCTTTGGTTGGTGGTTTAGTCCCTGGTAGCTGTGAGGGTACTGGTTAGTTCATATTGTTGTTCCTCCTATGGGGCTGCAAACCCTTCAGCTCCTTGGGTCCTTCCTCTAGCTCCTCCATTAGGGACCCTGTGCTTAATCCAATGGTTGGATGGGAGCATCCACTTCTGTATTTGTCAGGGGTATAGCATCTCAGGAGACAGCTATAACAGGCTTCTGTCAGCAAGCACTTGTTGGTATCCACAATAGTATCTGGGTTTGGTGATTGTATATGGATGGCTCCCTAGGTGGGGCAGTCTCTGGATTGCCATTCCTTTAGTCTCTGTTCCACACTTTGTTTCTGTAACTCCTTCTATGGGTATTTTGTTCCCCCTTCTAAGAAGAACCAAAATATCCACACTATGATCTTCCTCCTTCTTGAGTTTCATGTGGTTTGTGGATTGTATCTTGGGTACTCCGAGCTTCTGGACTAATATCTACTTATCAGTGAGAACTTTTGTGATTGGGTTACCTTACTCAGGATGATATCCTCCAGATCCATCCATTTGATTAAGGATTTCATAAATTCATTGTTTTTAATAGCTGAGTAGTACTCCATTGTGTAGATGTACCACATTTTCTATATGCAGTCCTCTGTTGAGGGACTTCTGGGTTGTTTCCAGCTTCTGGTTATTATAAATAAGGCTGCTATGAACATGGTGGAGCATGTGCCCTTATTATATGTTGGAGCATCTTCTGGGTATATGCCCAGGAGTGGTATAGCTGGGTCCTCAGGTAGTACTATGTCCAATTTTCTGAAGTGGTTGTACCAGCTTGCAATCCCACCAGCAATTCAGGAATGTTCCTCTTTCTCCACAACCTCACCAGCATTTGCTGTCACCTGAGTTTTTTATCCTAGCCATTCTGACTGGTGTGAGGTAGAATCTCAGGGTTGTTTTGATTTGCATTTCCCTGATGACTAAGGATGTACTTCTCAGCCATTCGATATTTGTCAGTTGAGAATTCTTTGTTTAGCTCTGTACCCCATTTTTTAATAGGGTTATTTGGTTCTCTGCAGTCTAACTTCTTATGTTCTTTGTATATATTGGATATTAGCCCTGTATTGGATGTAGGATTGGTAAAGATCTTTTCCCAATCTGTTGGTTGCCTTTTTATCTTATTGATAAGTGTCCTTTGCCTTACAGAAGCTTTGCAGTTTTGAGGTCCCATTTGTCGATTCTTGATCTTACAGCACAAGCCATTGGTGTTCTGTTCAGGAAATTTTCCCCTGTGCCCATGTGCTCAAGGCTCTTCCCCACTTTCTTTTCTATAAGTTTCAGTGTATCTGGTTTTATGTGGAGATCCTTGATCCACTTGGACTTGAGCTTTGTACAAGGAGATAAGAATGGGTCGATTTGCATTCTTCTACATGCTGACCGCCAGTTGAGCCAGCACCATTTGTTGAAAATGCTGTCTTTTTTCCACTTGATGGTTTTAGCTCCTTTGTCAAAGATCAAGTGACCATAGGTGTTTGGGATCATTTCTGGGTCTTCAATTCTATTCCATTGGTGTACCTGCCTGTCACTGTACCTATACAATTCAATTTTTATCACAATTGGTCTGTAGTACAGCTTGAGGTTGGGGATGGTGATTCCACCAGAAGTTCTCTAACTAAGCAAGTAAAAGATCTGTACAACAAAAACTTCAAGTCTCTGAAAAAAGAAATTGAAGAAGATCTCAGAAGATGGAAAGATCTCCCATGCTCATGGATTAGCAGGATTAATATAGTAAAAATGGCCATCTTGCCGAAAGCAATCTACAGATTCAATGCATTCCCCATCAAAATTCTAACTTTACAGAGAATAAAGAACAATTAGCAAATTCATCTGGAATAACAAAAAACCTAGGATAGCAAAAACTATTCTCAACAATAATAGAACTTCTGGTGGAACCACAATGCTGTTTGTGACTCTAAAAATGCAGCTAGCTGAGATGCCTCTCAGCATGAAATTGGTTTTCAAAATTAAACATTCTGTATCTTATAGTAGAAATCATTGCCCTTGAAAAATACTTGCTGATATGGAATCATGTCAAGTATATAGTAGAAGAGATGGCAGCATAACATTACTTTTATTAAATAAGAATTTTACTAAAGGAAACTATCTAAAGGAATTAAAACTCAAAGAGACCCATTTCTGAAGTCAGTTAACTTTGAAAGAAAGCTGGCTGTCAAGTAGTGAGTCGACTAGCTGATGTCAGTTTCATAGCAGAGGGTACATATGCAGCTTCTAGCTGGATGGTGCTTTATAGTCTCATGGATTGCCTGCTTTTGTCACAAATTTGAAGATAAACATAAATCATTTTTCCTTGAGTAAATCACCAATAATTTGCTATCCCTATGGGGGATGGGAATGAGAATACAACTGTCATGTTAGAAAAATTAAATTGTACGTTTTACTTTGTCATCACAAAGTATGAGATTTCATACTGCTGTCGTGTTCTGACTGTGTTCCAGACTGTGGTAATCTGATTTTCTACTGCCTCCCCTATCAGGTTGGCCTTTTCACTCTTCCTGTGTGCTCTGATTACCCTTTGTCGTTTTCACCTTGTCTGTCTATCCCTCCTTGGGACCAACTTAAGTCCTAGTCTCGTCTCTGCAATCCCCAGCTCATATTATCCTCTAAGTTCTGTGTTCTCTTCCCCATTTCATAAAAGTTTGTACTTGGTTGTATGTTACTTCATTTGCTGATTTTTGCTTTGGGTTAGCAGATCTTGAAAGATGGTTTTATGCCTGGCGGTCATGGCCTGCCTTCTACTGTTGTGTCAGTGTATCGTCAGCATGCTGGGTTAGGTAGACCAGATTCTTACGGTCAGTTCTTAGTCACACATTTGTTAATATGCGCACCTAATTCCTGTAGATTCAGGTGCTTTGCAGCAGATAGATACTTCTGAAGATAGAGTTTGCTTGTGATCACTGCAAGAAAAGGAACAGCACCTATTAGTTTGCTCAGATAACACGCTAATAAAGGAGAGACGGCCATTTGTGTGGTAGGCCATTTCTTCTGCTTCTCACCTCTCTTGGTACACACTGAATCACATCCCGTATATACATATAGATGTTTTAGGCCACACAAAAAGTAGCCGATTAAATTATACAAATTTATTGGCTATATGCCGCCATTTATTACTCCTAGGGGAGTAGGCTGAATTGTACCAAGCAGAAGGATTTTTTTACCATGCCTTTCCTGGGCAAATATGGAAATGCTTACTTGGATTTGTTGTTATACAAAAAGGTACCTGATTTTATTTACTTCCCCAAAGCCACTAAGTGAATAAAGAACAGTGGAGACTAGCTTGTGTATAGATTGGCTTTACTTGTGTTTTCTTGATAATGTTTTTTTAAAAATTTAGTCGTCCTTTCAAGGATCTAGGTAAGATGTGTTATGTCTTTTTTCTCATTATGCTCTTATTTAAGTCATAATATTACATGGCGGCTCTGGGCCTTCATCTACATACCTTGTTAGTGAGATTTATAATTAAGGCATAGACTTTTACTGAAACATAGACTATTTTTCTTTGTAATTAAATTTTTGACATAAATCTATAATATATTAAGCTAAATTCTAGCACCCAAATTATGAATTGATTGTAATTTATGAGGTGTAGATCTGACTCTTCCATATTATTAGAAAGACGTACCAGCCTGTTGACAGAATTCAACAGTTTCTCCTCTCAGTTTCCCTTTGTGAATATCCTTTCTGACATGAATAGAAATGAGCTAAACTTAAATGCTCATCACATTACTGTGAAAATCCTTGTCTTATATATCAGGAGGCATTCAGAACTGTCTGAGTTGAATGTAAAGGTGCTGGAAGCCCTGGACCTGTACAACAAATTGGTGAACGAAGCGCCAGTGTACTCCGTCTATTCAAAGCTGCACCCGGCACATTACCCATCCTCAGCAGCTGGGGTTCCAGTGCAGGTGAGCGTTGCTTTTGAGAGTATTCAAGGTTTATTTTTAAAAAAATTAAATGTGCAAGAACATAATACTAAAGATTTGTTGCCCATCAGTAAATTATAAAACTAGGGATGGAAAGATGTGAAGGCTGAGCCCTTAAAGACTAGGCTCATAACCAAGAAAAAAATGTACAAAACTGGGAACTGTGTGTATTTTCCTTCACTGTGACAAAGTACCTGAGAAAAGTCAACTAAAAGGAAGAAGTTTATTTGGCTGGCCAGGTGATTTCAGATGTCTCCGTTCGTAGGTAGCTGGCTCCAAAAGAGCAGTGTGGTAGAGCACAGCCACTCTGTCCTCCTAGCACCTGGGAAGCAGAGTCGTGTAGGTCTGGGGACTCTTACATCAGCCTTCCAAAGTTGCCAGTGACTTGCTTTCTCCAGAAAGTCCCTACCTTCTTATAGCATGTTCAACCATGAACTCACTAATGGGTTGATTCATTGGTAAAGTTAGCTCTTGAACACCAAATTCTTGAAGTCCAGCCTTCCCATCACACAGGCCTGTGGTGTATGGGCTGGGGGGGTCTTCACATACAGATCGCAACACTGAACTTTGATGGCTTCAGAAGTGTTGTCTAAACACTGTTTGCCATAAAGATTAAATATTTATTTCACAAATGCATTCCAGTTCATTTTTAAACATTGAAAAGACTGTTTCTTGTCCTTTGTATGCCTCTGTAAGCAAGTAACTATGGGGTATAAATCTTTTTTGTAGATGTAAGTCCAGTATTTTCAAGCATGGGTATATATATAATTTATTTTTACTTTTTATGTACATTGATGTGTTACCTAGATATATGTCTGTATGAGGGTGTCAGATCCTCTGGAGAGGCATTACATACAGTTGTGAGCTGCTTTGTGGGTGCTGGGAGTTGAACCTGGGTCCTCTGAAAGAACAGCCAGTGTTCTTTACCTTTGAGCCATTGTCCAGCCTGCTGTGAAAATCCTCTACATACTATTTAACAAGAAGATCAAATATTTCTTTAAAAACCTTTCAAATACATCTTAGGTAATTATTTAAAGATTAGTTAATGAGCTTCTTTTATCCTCAGAGCCCGCGTTAGATTCATGACTTAAAAGTCTGTGCAATGAAGCTTTGCTCTGGGCTGTGAGATGCCATTGCCAGAAGCTACCCATTAGCAGCATCGCTTTCCCAGTACTTACCAGGCTTTTGTGCCTCCCGCTGACATGAGAATACTTAAGGTTTCTAGTATCCCCATTTTGAAACATTTTTCAAATTTTGGCCAATTAAATTTGAATTAAGTGTGGATGAGCAAAATTCGTGTTAATTTATGGAAACTGGTATGCAGTGGAGTGTGTGAAGGAGACACTAAGGAGAACAACTAGAATGTGGGTACATAAATTAGATGATGTAACACAATATAATTGCTGAGTATTTTTTTTAAAATGGTTACTGTGGTAACTGTCACACCAGAGAAGAAGCATTTATCAAATATGCCATGCTCTGAACTTTTTGAAAATTACATATGAGCTTAAATTTCTAGGTTAAAAAAAAAAGATCCCTGAAATTTTTTTCATTATTTCTTGTGCTTTTAAAAAGATGTTTGTTGCTGCTGTGAAAGTAGGATAAGTGAGAAATGTCAGCTCCACTGTACAGAGAACTGCATGTCTGCCTTGTGTCTGTAAAGAGAGGTCGCTCTTGGGCTAGGTTTCTAGGCTGCAGTTTGTACAGCTGTTTTTTTTTTTTTTTTTTTTTTCCTTCTTTAGGCCTTTTAACGTTTACTTTTTTCACACAGGCCTCTTAATACATTAACTCATATATGAGCTTGTTTGAAATGTTTGAAATTTCAAAATTTCCTGTTCTGTTTTGAAAAGCATACGAACTAAGAGTGGATGGGTTATGTATGTGAAGCACACTTACAAATGGTGAATTGCAGAAGCCTATTCCTACATCTCACCCTTTTGGCAGTGGATTGCCAGAGAATTGCTAAAGAGAATATCATTACATTAAATGATTTTAGGTAATCTTTGCTTTAAATAAGACTTGAGCAATGATTACTACTGTATAGTATTTATTAAGCATATGGATTGCTTTTGAATGCTGTTATGAGGAGGCTGATAGACTGTCACAGCTGTTACTGTGAAAATTACATAGGTTTAGATAAGAATCCAGTGACTTTTTGCAGTTTCCTAAGGATGCACTTTGTCTTAGCTCCATCTTTCTCATTTTCTGAAGGCAGGTATTTTAGTCATTGCTATGAAGAGACACATGACCACGGCAACTCTTATAAAGGCAAACATTTAATTGGGGCTGCCTTACAGGTTCAGAGGTTTAGTCTGTTGTCATCATGGCAGGCATGGCTGGAGAAGGAGCCAAGAGTTTGATAACTGGATTGGCAGACAACAGGAAAATACACACACACACACACACACACACACACACACACACATCCTGGTTTGAACATCTGAAATCTCAAAACCCACCCCACAGTGACAACAAGACCACACCTACTTGTGCCACTCCACAGCAGGAGAGGACTTAGCACTCTGGTCCTTTCTTTCAACCTTCTCTCCAGTAGGAAGAGTGGGAATAGTCATTCTCATGGTGATCTGGAATAATCATGGGTTTCCCTTCAAGGGAAGGCTCTGTGGCAAGATGTATGTTAATAGGCACTTTTGATAGATTCCAACCTTCTACTTAAAAACACAGCTCCCACTATTTTTCTTCAAACTCCTGGAAAAATCAAAGAACAATTAAACAGATTGCAAAAGTCCATTGATTAGATATCATAAGTCGGAGACTCTCCACTTTTTGTTCCAGTGTAGAAAGACTGGTACAATCAGATTGTTCTCCAAATAGTTAAACAGTTTTTTCTTTGATGTCTTAGAAGTTAAATCATTGAGATAGCAATCATGAGAAGTTAAATCATTATGATAGTTAAAGCATTGAGATAGCAAGCAAAGTTTTTTTCTCTTTGATTAATAGACATATCCAGTCCAGTCGCATGGTGGAAACTACCTGGGTCATGGCATTCACCAAGTATCTGTTGCCCAGAACTATAACCTAGGCCCTGATCCTATGGGCTCGCTGAGATCACTGCCTCCAAATATGAACTCAGTAACAGCACACACCGTCCAACCTCCATATTTAAGGTAAGTTTTGGAGAGCTATGTTAATTTTCCTTAGTTTTAGGACAGGAACCTCCAGACGCTTTTCTTTACAGTAACATTTCCAATTTGTAATGATGTTGCTTGTTTGTTTGTTTGAGATGGTATCTCTACATAGCCCTATCAGTCCTAAAATTCACTGTGTTCACCAGACTGGCCTCGAACTCTTAGAGGTGAATCTGCCTCTGCCTCCCGAGTCCTGGAATCAAAGGTGGGTGCTGCTGAGCCAGCTCTCCCATTCCTACTCATAAGTGGAGTTGCTGAAGTGACCATTGCTGCTCTCACTGGGTAGATTGGTACTGCCTTACTCCAGCTAAACCTTGATAATTGCTAAGATTTAAACCCACAGTTAAGACCCTAGAAAGAAATCTTTATCTTGTAGTCGTCCTTCATGAGGACGATGCCATAGTGTTCTTAGTACTGTGCTGTGGTACGCTCGTCTAATGAAGCAGTGCTAGAGATACTTACCTGCATGTACTCCTAAATATTAAAAAAAAAAAAATTACTGACTGCTTTCACCCATAAAGGAACTAAGATTGGACAGTGGACTTGGTTTAATATTTCTATACAAGCATTCCTTGAAAATTGTATTTTAAATCTTCCTATCTATTTACTTTATCATAGAATATGTATTCAGTGTTATCTTCAGTTGCCCTCTAAGGTCCCGTTTCATCTTAAGTCTATGAGTGGGTGTAAGGACTACCCGAAAAGTAAGTGAACCTTATCTGTGGGCTACACTGTAGTTTGTTATTCTGAGTATCAGTAGGTATTATGGAGAAAAACTTGGTATATCAACATTAATCCTCTACTTTAAGCAACATATTTGGTGTGATTTAAAATTAAATGTTTTAAATGTATTTATGTCACTGTAGAAATATGAGAAAAGCGAAGTCCTTCTGTTTGGTGTGGTTTGTTTCCCTCTTGAGTGTGAGTCTGTGTATGTGGTCAATCCCAAAGCCTTCTGTACAGGAGTCTGATACAGAAATGTGTGGTCAGTCTCAAAGTGTTCTGTGCAGGAGTCTGATGCAGAGATGTGTGGTCAATCTCAAAGTGTTCTGTGTAGGGGTCTGATGCAGAGATGTGTGGTCAGTCCCAAAGCACTCTATGCAGGGGTCTGATGCAGACCACACTGTTTTGTATTTGAAAGTGCTAAGCTCTTGTCAGAGGGAAGCTTGGGGGTGTGGTGGCATGGGGTACCTCCTGAGAAGGACCCTGCTTTCTCTGAAGCTGGCCCCAGGGGTCATAGGCAAGTGCAGTTTACATCCTCAGTGCCTTCAGTACTTTGAGTGAGAGGTTTTGGAAAGAGCAAGTTAAATAAGCCTTCTAATCTTACATGCTGTTGCTTTGTGAACATTCCTTTTCCCTTATCTTATTATTGAAAGTCTGTTATAATGTACAAGAGACTACAAGATAGCATCTCATTGTAACTACTGCATGGAACCGCGAGGTTTAAATAAAAAAAATGCACTTTGAATGAAGAGGCATACAGATCCCTGTGAGTGCAAAGCCTGTCTGGTCTACATAATACCATAAAGTGAGACCCTGTCTTTAAAGATGGATGGATGGATGGATGGATGGATGGATGGATGGATGGATGGATGGATGGATAGATGGATGAATGGATGGATCGATGGATCGATGGATGGATGGATGGTTCGATCAATGCTCACCGTCATCTCAGGTAGAAGAAACAGTTTGCTTTTTGTCAGATTTCTTACTGTCACTCGTAGCTAGGCTTTTCTTCATTGTTAGCTCTTCGACCTTCCTCACTGTGCTTGTATGGAGGCCTTACCCTCTCCACGGATCTCCTCAGCTTGTCTCAGGTGCTTCTCTAGCCACTTTTGTGACCTAACATTGTGCCTGCTACTGCTTGCTCCCTCTCCTTTCTTTTCTTTAATTTAGTGTGCTGTATAGGGATGTTTCTGTGGGTACCTTTGCCTTGCTAGTTTGTTGCCCATATGGGCATGTGTGGCCGCCAGAGGTCAGGATGTCTTCTTCAGTCTCAGTCTGGACATTGTGCCTGATGTCTTCTAGGCCAAAATAGGACATGAGATCCCTGGAAATAGTAACAGATGGTCATGAACTGCCATGTGGGTGCTGGGAATCAAGCTTGCTCTTAGCTTCTGAGCCACCACTCCAGCTCTACCCACCCAGTTTTTTCTCACTTATCTGAAGCACTCTGTTTGGCTTCACTGGTCAGACAAAAAGCCTGTGTTTGTTTCCCTATCCTGAGGTTAGCTAGAGATCTGGATTTAACTCTTCATGCTTTTGCAGTGAGCACTGTCTTCACACCCCGAGTCCAGTCCCATTCTGTGTATACATGAAAAAATTATGCTAGGCAGCGGTAGTAGATGCCTTTTATCTCAATACTCAGGAGCAGAGGCAGGCAGATCTTTGTGAGTTCAAGGCCAACTTGGACTACAGAGTGAATTCTAGGACAGTGGGGGCTACACAGAGAAACACTATCTCAAAAAACCTACCAACCAACAAACAAAAAAACTAAGCTACTAGTATGATGGCTACATAAGCTTGAAAAGAAAATGGAAAAGACATGTTTGTCATGATGATCTGTTGCTGCACTTGAGCAAAAGTAAATGTGATTTTCTTTGTGGACCTTTATTTGCAGCACTGCACAGGACACTGTTTCCAATCCTTCTTACATGAACCAGAGCTCTCGTCTTCAGGCAGCTGCTGGTACAGCTGCTTACACACAGCCCATGGGGATGGCTGTAGATGTGTCTTCTTTCCAGAACACAGCATCCAGTTTGCCTCAGCTGGCTGGCTTTCCAGTGGCAGTTCCTGCACCTCCAGCTGCACAGCCGCGAGCAAGTTACCCACAACAGCAGCCACTCCTTTAGAGACACACCAGGACCTGCAGAAGTCTTCTTGGGTGTGCCACTTACCCCAGGGGATTCTAATCTGAAATATTAAAAGTTTCCCCTGTCAGTCAAAAAGAACCGTGAATAAATAAAGCACAAGACCCACCTTACCCTGAAGGCCATAAAAGTTTTTTTTTTCCAGTCCAGTTCACTTGAAGCTGATCTTTTGGTCAAAGGCAGCTTGGGTTTCTGAGTTAATCTGGCTGTACTTTGTGGGTCCTCACGGAGTAGCCTTATGACACTACATGGTATGAGGTAGGTGTAGAATTTTCTCTTTAAAGAAACCATTGTTTCCTCTTAAGATGTGATATTGAGGAGCACTGAAGACCTTTAAACATTTTTGTCTGCACCCCCCATACCTCCCGAATTTCCCACACCCTGTTATTTTAAAAGGCGAACATCTTTTAGTGCAAGCCTTTAGCTTGCCAGCATATTTCCTGTCAGCTCCTTAAATTACAGTTGTGTTTGCAGTACTGTCAGGTTTGCTCTCAGTGTAATGCTGAGTAGTAATTAGCATATACTTGACTACAGAAGCAGGAACCATTTGGAAGGTATAAAAATGTTTTCTGTTATTAACAGTGAAAACCATCTTAAATGCAAATATTACGAAGCAGTTAGCCAGTCCTCTGACAGCTAAGGGCCAAGGAATGCCACTTGAGATGTTAGCTTCCCCAGGGAGGGCATTCTCTCATGCTAGTGTCCCTAATATTTAGAATTGTTTTCTAGTGACTTTGACAGATGTCTAATGAAGGTGCTGACCTTTGGATTTCCTGCCTGCCACATATGCAGGCACTGCACTTCCTTCTTAGGGATTCTCAGTGACATCATCTGAGCCAGGAGACATGCCCCATAATCTGATGTGATAGAAACCATCATGAGTGTTAAGTGTGAGGTGGGTGTTACTTTCTTACAGAAGTGATTGACACTCCATTGGAACGTTGTCATCATGCCAAGCTTTCAAGGGTCATCGTGAAGGGATTGTGCATCCCCTCAAAAGTAATTCTGAGCCTTTGCAGAAACAACAGGCAGCAGTTGGTGGACACAGAGGCTGGCAGGACAGCGGTCAGGCTGCTTTTCTGAAGCTCATGTTTTAAATTAGTTCATTAAGTACAAGATCCCACATACTGTAAGAATTGGTGATAAACCCATAGGGATTTTTTTCTCTTAAAACTTTGCACACTACTTTATTGTATCAACTTTTTACACAACACAAACTAGAAAACATATATGCACATGTTTCAGATCCATGATATTTATACTGGGAAATGTTCTAAACTGAATTTTTTAAAATTAAAAATTTTTTTGCATGAATGCACTTCTATATATATTTTAAGCTCTTAATCTTTATTAAAAATCCATTGGGAGACAATTTGGAAATCTTGTCATTTATCTATTTACAGATACTTGGTTATAAGTATGTTATTTTTTCAAAGAAACTTTATTCTAGAACCTACTACTGCATAAAATAGCCGGCACAGAAGATCGTAGGCAGTCCCTGCAGGCCTGTATCTTGTAAGTATCTGGTTTTCAGATACAGGACACTGGAAGAGTTTCAGTCCTTAGCCCTCATGTTCTGTTTTTTATGCAACCTTTTCCTCTCAGCTGAACTCATTGATGTACTTATAGGATGAACTGCAACACACAGCACCTTACTGTTTCCAGAACAACCTTCTGCTCTTTAAAAATTAAGTAAATAAACATAAAAGTCCAGAGCTGCTCTTGATAACGTCTGTGTAGACGAGCACGTCCCCCCTTCCCTTCCAAACTGTTTAATAAGCTCGTGCTGGTGTTTGCGCACTTCATGTTCAGTTATTGTCTAAATTATAAAAGCTTTATTTAGTCAGTGTAAATACTGCATACTTGTTAAGTGGGGACTAGCCAGTAAAGCTCAGCTGTTTTGGAATAATAAAACATGCCACATGACCTGTATATAAATAGTGTATATTGGTGTTTGTGAAGTTTAATATATGCAGAAATTTTTTCCTCCTACATTTTTTTTCCATTCATAAATTTGTGTTACAGAATTATTGTTAGCCTAAAATGATATTAAATCTGTATTGATCTGATTTCAGTATTAATATGAAATGTAAAGATATATATATTTTCCCATGATCCTATTGAACTGTACTTATTTTAAGATGTTTGTAGCTATTTATTTTCTGCCAAAGGAATAATCTACCTACATATTTCTACATTGGGTTCATATTTAATGTTTTCTAACAAAAATTTTTAAATTAATTTCATTTTTCATATAAATCTTGATATATTAGAAAATTACTAAAAATATATAGAATTTTATAGTATAAAACATTTCCTTGGGTGTTAAATGGAATATGTTGGAAAAATTAACAGTCAGCCAATGTTGTCTTTTTATTTGGTAATTTGATTACAAACTTACCTACACGTTATCTTTTTGCTTAGCATTTAAATATGTGTTTCCATTATGCTATTTCCAGTACTTGATATTTGACTAATGATTGTACTGTGTACTGAAGATGATAATAAAGTTTCATCCACATTTTGAAAACTAATTGTAAATGTGGCTAGTCTAGGTATATAACTCAGTGATAGAGTTTGTTCTTCACCCCTCAACATTGCAGAATGGGGGAAGATGGCCTTAGGGATCTTTTTGACTTTTAAAGAAGTTTTACATGTTTCAGATATGTAGGTGTTTTGTCTGCGTGCACATCTATGCACCATATGCGTGCCTGGTTCACAAAGAGGCCAGAAGAAGGCATCAGATCCCCTGGAACTGGAGTTAGGAAAGGTCATGAGCAGCCTGTGTACTGGCAGCTGAGCCACCTCTCCACCTCTGGAAACTCTTTAAAAGCTATTCTCAGTAAAAGACAAACAAAGTGTAAGGCTCCTGTCCACTCCTGGGTGAGGGTTTGTTGAATTGTTGCTTTAGTGTAACAGCAATGTTGTTCTTAAGGCTAATAAATTATAAATAACATCACCAACTTAATGATTCTACCAAAAGGTTGATTTCTTTCGTAATTACTTCAATTTTGGCTCATAGATAAAAGGGAGGACTCAGCTTGATTTTGAGCATTTGTTTGACTTCATTGTTTTCTTAATAAGATTTCTGGGTTTTTGTTTTTCCCCAGAGGAAAAATTACTATAAATTTGTGAAGCTAAGTTTGAATTTGAGAGGTTTTTTTTTTTAATTAATTAATTTTTTTTAATGTAACTTACTTAGAATGCCATATGTATGTGACCTTACTTGAAGTGATGTGAAGGTAAAGGATTCTTGAGTGGAACCATTCCCACCAAGGATGGACTCTGAATCAATGATAGTTTCTTCCTACGAAGATGAGAAGGATCCAGTGAATGAAGCTGCATTCAGGAGGAGATAGGCTGCACTGCCTTGAGGAAAGAAAGGGCTGCCTGGAACCACAGAAGCTGGAACAGAGACAGGACTTCTCCCTGAGCCTTTGAGGGAACATGTTCTGCCAGCCACACTTGTGGACTTTTAGCCTCCAGAGCTGGGAGGAAATTTGTTTCTCCTGTTTAAGCTTCCAGCATTATGGCACTCGGTTACAAGGTCCCGGGAAATTAGCACACAGGTAAACATACCCAGCAGTTCTGGGTACCCTGCACTTGGGACTATCCAAGATTGCTTAAATCATGTTGGCATCCGAGTTGTGAGAAGTGTATGTAATCCCGTGGACAGTTATTTTCACCCTTGCTAAAACCACAATGAAAATGCATGATGATAGATGACTCTAAAACCCCTCCCTGCTAACACATAATCCCATTTTTAATGATGTGTTTCCTTACATCTGTATTTGATCCCTTTATTGCCGGAGATGTCTGAAGGTAACGGTTACCTGATTCTGTGCTTGCTGTCCACTCCTTTGCCCATCATGAGTAGGAACTTAGTGGTAGGATAAATTATTTAAAGGCAAACAGGAGCAGAACTAGATGACAAAGGCTATTCAGCAATGGAGATTTGTGGTAAAAATTTAAAAAAAAAAAAAAAAAACTTTTTTGTTTTGTTTTTTCAAGACAGGGTTTCTCTGTGTCACCCTGGCTGTCCTGGAACTCACTCTGTAGACCAGGCTGGCCTCAAACTCAGAAATCCTCTTGCCTCTGCCTCCCAAGTGCTGGGATTAAAGGTGTGCGCCACCACTGCCTGGCCTAAAAAAATATGTTAAAGTAAGAGACCACCTACTTGACATTTGGTATAAGAAGCAGTGACATTTTCTTTTTTTTAAACTCATGTGAAGTTCACATAATAAAGTTAACCATTTTAAAGCAACTACTTATAGTAAAGTTTAAGTGTTTTTTTGTGATTTACAAATCACCTTGAGTTTGAAAACAAGACACTCTATCCCATAGCAGCTTTTACTTAGCATAATGTCTTCTTGTTTGTGTTACTTTGATCATATCCAGAGCCTTGAGCTTGTAGGCCAAGTGCTCTGCCACTGGGCTAAACTTGATGCTTCTTGCTGTTCATCCTGTTATACCATGTGTCAGTACTTCATTGCTTTTATAGCTAAATAATGCTATTACCTGTGCATCCATTGGAGTACACAAACACCACAGCTAAGACAGGTTTTCCCTTAGTAGTCCAGGCTGTCTTCACAGTCAAGATCATCCCTATTCAGTGTCTAAGTGCGGAGATTAAACCTGGTCCTGAGATCAGAACTTGATGGCAGTGGATGGGCTCTCTGAGATTGTGTGGTTCTGTCACATAGAATAGATCCAACACTAAGGATGTGAGCTCAGTGATGGGTACCCAAGCACTGTTCTACCAAGAAGTGGTGATGTCATCAGAGCGTTGTGGTTGTGAGTAAAGAGGTACCGAAGCAGATGTTCTCACTGCCCGTGTTTCTCCATACAGAAGGTAGCAGAGGGGCGGGGCATCGAACGTGGTTTCCTGTAGGCTTAGATTTTTCAAAACCTACTTTATCCTCTCTCCTAGCCCACTACCCACCAGAGGTAGGGGAAAAGAAAGGTCAATAGGAAACTGGGCTTGTGGACCTGTTTAGAAATAGTTCTTTGGGGTGATGTACAATTGTTGTTAGCAGTCCTGTCCACTAGCAAGATACCAAACAGGAATCAGTAGCAGCAGCTTGATCTAGAAGAAACCATGAGGCTCTGCTAATTGGCATGTGTCCTCGGAAGCAGCTAAGAGACAGCAGAATGCCACCAGAAGTTTTTTGGTACATTTCTTTCTACAAAGTCATGACTAGTGAAGATCAGAAAAGCAAGCAAGGTAAACCAAAGCAAGAGTGTCATCAGTGAACCAGGCAGTGGTGGCACACGTCTTTAATCCCAGCACTTGGGAGGCAGAGGCAGGTTGAGGCCAGCCTGGTCTACAGAGTGAGTTCCAGGACAGCCAGAGCTATACAGAGAAACTCTGTCTGGAAAAAATCAAAAAACAAAAACAAAAACAAAACAATAAAAAATGTCATCAGTGAAGACCAGTGGATGAGTGGCAAAGAATTACAAAGCGAACCAATGCAAGAGCACTGTCCACTCTCTGCTGGATTACACTAATACTCTTTCAAAACATCACATGTCCTCTCAAGTGTCTGCTCCAGCAAAATATCACTTGCCCTTTCATTAGGCAGCTTCCAGAAAAACACCACGTGTCTGCTCTCAGCAAAACATCCTCTGATAGGACAGTTTCCAGAAAAATACCACATGACACAACTGAGTCTCCAAAGAAACCAAAAATCTCCACTTCATCTCAGGCCTATGTGGCACTGTGGATGAGACAGGCACTTAGACCCCTATATCTGACATTAATTTTACACAGCCATCTTTCCCTTTTCCCCGTTTCTGTATGTTAGAGTGACCCATACCCCCCACCAGATAGCTTGTGCTTCAGTTGTTTGGTCCTGTTAACATTTTTTCCCCTTACTGGGATGCTTTTGTCCACTTAATGAGTTAGTTAAATGGTCAGCCCTAATGTCACTGGCCCCAAGTAATGCTATGCTTCTGAAGTATCTTGTAACTATGGTAAAGCAGTTCTCACTTGCTGAAGCTCTCTTCCTGTGACTGTAGTTGACAGTATAATTTGCCTTATTTAATATGCATTTTCAACCAGCCACCTCATTTTAATTATTCTGTATAGAAGTCAGTAAACAGAATAACAGCGCTTACCTTCCCTGGCTCCTTTGCAGCCAGAGGTGACCATATGCATTGTTTTTGACCCAATGCGATTTAGGTGAGAGGTCTTGGGATGGTCTTTCTAAGAGGAAATAAAAAGGTTAAAAAGAGAAGCTTTGGCTTAGCAGAGTCCATACCAGGAGATAAAGCAGTAATTTTGTGACCGTGAAGGGTAAAGTCTCAATGGCTTAGAAAGATAACATCTTTGAAAGGCTATATCACTTCATGAGTGAAAATTAAAGATCTTATCTACTAGTTCATCTGCCAGCTTTCTATTGGGTAGGTTTGAGCCTGCATAGGTCTGTGGAAGACTTCAAAACTCAGAGCCATATTTTAGTTGTATTCCTAGGGCTTGGCACAGGCATATAATATATCTGAAATGAAAATTGAAACTGAACTTAGCCAAGAGATACGTGATACGTTCCAGGGCCTGTATCTTCTTACCCACATGATTGCTTATTGGCATCTAATTACAATTTTTTATTGCATTGTGTGTGTGTGTGTGTGTGTTTGGAAGGAGATGAAGAGGTCAGATGACATCGTTAGGGAGTCAGTTCTTCCACTGTGTGGGTCCAGGACCTGGAACTTAGGTCCTCAGTCCTGGCAGCAAGGGCTTTTATATTGTGAGCTATTTCACCTGCCCACATTTTAACATTTCTCAGTTTATTATAGAATTTAAATTTTGCTTGGCCTAAAACTATTTGATCTATGATACATCTTAAAAATTCAGTTTGGCAGGCTGGAGAGATGGCTCAGTGGTTAAGAGCACTCAGGTTTAATTCCCAGCACCCACATGGAAGATCAGAAACTGGAACTGGGTAGCTCGAGTTTCAAGGGATCTGACACCTTCCCATAGACGTATATGCAGGCAAAACACCAATGCATATAAAATGAAAGTGAATTTTAAAAAATTCAGGTTGGCTTTAATTGAATGTGACATTAAGTATCAAGAGACAAAAGGATAGGGGTGATGAGATGGCTCAGCAGCTGTGGGTGCTTGCTGCACAAGCATGATGACCTGAGTTCAATTCCTGGAACCCACTTAAAGTGGAAGAAGAAAACCAACTCTACAATGTAGACTTTTGACCCTCATTCCTATGCTGTGGTACACATGACTCTTCTCATCATGCATACACAATAATAATACTTTCTTAAAAGGAAAAAAAAGGGGAGGGGCAGGCTTCAACTTAAGGCTCAAGAGAGCCAATGTCCTGGTTTTAAAAGTGTCTTACTGGCTCCAGTGCTCGTCAAACAATGCCCTTCCCTTCTCTCCTCTTTAAGCCTCAGAGTTGGCAGCCATGACAGAAAGCAGCAGAGTGCACACTTCTGACCAGTGGCAGGAGAACTACAACTTTAATTTTTTATGTGTGTTGATGTTTTATGTGTGTGTTCATGTGTGTTGCCTGCATGTATGTCTGGGCACCATGTGTATGCCTGGTGCCCACAGAAGCTAGAAGAGAGTGTCACATACCCTGGGACTCGTAACAGTTGTGAGCTACCATGTAGTTCCTGGGAATTGAATCTGGGTACCCTGAAGAGCAGCCAGTACCCTAAACCACCAAGCCATCTCTCCTGCCCCAGAGAACTAGAATGCTATTACTTGGCATGTTACATCATTCTGGTTCTTAGGACTTTTATATTTTTCTTTAAATATTGTAGAAATCAGCATTGTTTATGATAAGCAGCCAAAATGGCAGAACAAAGAAAGATGTGTGGGACAGAGCATCAGATGTTATAACTGTCTAGTTTAACAAGTCACTCTTATTTCAATCCTTTAAGGGTTTTTTTTTTTTAGGTTAAATTTTTTCATTTTCTCCCTCCAAGCCTTTTTCTTATACCCCTCCTTGCTGTCTTTCAAATTTATGTACTCTTTTTTTCATTAATGTGTGTGTGTGTGTGTGTGTGTGTGTGTGTGTGTGTGTTAGCATTTTTAAATACATAAATAGAACCTGCACAGTCTGTATAATGTTACTTGAATGTGTGCTTTCCGGGTGATGTTGGTGCTGTATAACTAGTTGGCGTGTTCTTCCCTGGGGAGGGCGATTTCTCCCACTCTCAGCATTCTTTAGTTGTTGTAGTTCTTTGCCTAAGGTCGAGGCCTGGGCTTGTGTCCACCCATGTTAGTCTATATGTTGTTGTAGCTTCAGTTCATGGGTGTAGCCTCTGACCTTTCTGGGAGACAGTCTCACAGCAAACTCCGAGTCCTTCTGGGTCTTATAATTCTTCTACCTTTTTCTCTGAAATGATCCCTGAGCCTTAGGTGCAAGAGCTTTGTTGTAGATGTATCTAGGACCAGCCTCTGTAACTCCTATAATACGCATTTTGATTGGTTGCGGTTTTCTGAAATTTTCTTCTTTGTTACAAGGTGAAGCTTTCATGATAAGAGGTGAGGACTACATTGATCTGTGGGTCTGAGGAAACATATTTAGAATGTAGTTATGGATTGGGCTGGTTTAGTAAAGTGATGGTGTTAGATTTTTCAAGATTCATGACATCACTAGTCTTGAATGTATCTTTAATTAAAGAGTTGTTGGTCAGTGTCAGGGTGTGAGTACCACTACTACACAGCCTATAGTCATTGTGCTATGCAGGTTTCTGTTGTGCTTCATAGATATTATAGCTGGGAATGATAGATGGTCGCTTCCCTCCTTTAGAAGCTTGCATAGTGCCTTCTGGTACCATAAATGCTGGTCCAGGGAGGGTCATTCAGGTCAGTTACAGCTCAGGAGCCTCTGGGCCCTGTGTTTGCATTGTGTCTTAAGCAACAGGGACTAGGGCAGAAGTTGGGAGACAACCAAGGGCAATAACAATGTCCTGTAGTGTTTTGGGAGTCTGTTGGACAACCCTGACCAACAACTAAAAAGAGGGTTGCTTGTTCCTGGTGTTGGGGTTTTGTTTGATGGTCTATGGATCTTGGAGGAAATATTGTCAGCATAGATAGAAAATTTTCATTTAAACTATATATATGTGTGTATGCATTGGCTTATGTGTATTAGAGGTGTTTTAGGTAGTTAATAGTATGATTCTTTAGTTCCCTCTTTTCTGCTTACATATGATCACTATATAGTGGGTACCATAAGTGTCTGATATGTCTCTGGTGTCTATCCTCTTCAGAGTCAGTATGTTCCAGTCTAGACTACAAGCCAGGACACACAATGTGACTTCCTGAGAAAATACTGAATGTGCTGGCTAAAAGAAATACAGGATAAAAGAAATTAGTAGGTAGTCCCGAAATAGAAGCCACCACTTCAGAGATACATGTTACTTATCTTGACAGTGACTATGCTCACAACTTACTTTGAGCTGCGTTTCCATGACCTTCTGAATCATTTGTACCCTGCAAGATTGTACTCAGGAAAGAGTGTTTTCACACTGGCAAGATTTTAAGGCCCAAGGAGGGGGGCAACAGAAGGGAAGATGGCGCAAGAGAGCATTCTGGCAGGAGGGTGAATATGATCAAAACGCCTGTAGGGAAACGTCACAAAGAAGTATTTTGTTCCAGGACAGCCAGAGCTATACAGAGAAACCCTGTCTCGAAAAAACAAACAACAAACAAACAAAAAAGTATTTTGTACACTAATATCTGCTAATAAAATGTACAGAAATCTTCAAAGAAAAATGTCATTTTTCATGACAATAATCTTTAATATTATGAATATCCATAGCTTTTTAAACAGAATCTCAGTATGTGGATCAAAGCATTGGCGCAGAATAATCTTAGAGAAATTCTTGAGCAAGAAAGAGCGAGACAGGTGGGTACGGTGTTTCACACATTATAATCCCAGAATTTTGGGGCTGAGGCAGGAGGATTGCACTGCGTTTGAGGCCAGCTTGTGCTATGTGGTATAAGACTATTCTGCTCTATTCTGCACCTTGCTAAAAGGAAGAAAGGCAAAAGTTCAGAACATGCTATGGCAGCCACAAACCTGCTTCTTTGTGCATTTTCTCTCTAATCTTACTGGGAAGGACGATTTACAGGAGAAAGAATTATATTCGGCCTCAGGGTTTAAGATCTTTTCATCAAACTGGACTCCATCTGAGGTGGAAGGAGCTTGCAGCACAGCTTGCTATAGCTGATGAATCAGGAAACAGAGAGACAGACCTATAACCCTCAAGGGTCCACCCCTCCTGACTTGTGCCCAACCTTAGGTGGACCTTAGATACTTAGGTTTTAGATCTAAAAAGCTCTACTGATCCCCAAGCAGGACTGACAGCTGGAAACCAAGTGTTGAGCCCATGAGCCTGTCTGGGATATTTCAGATTCAAACCATAGCAAAACAATATTATAAGTGAATGGCACCTGAACAAAATAGAATTTGACTTTTAAATATAAACCCACAGTCAATTTCTTATCCTGTGCTTTGTTCTACAAACACTTTGTTTGTTATTTGTTTTTAATAATTTATT
>JADRCD010216219.1:0-13218 GCA_019843815.1 Montemys delectorum
CTTTAATCCCAGCACTTGGGAGGCAGAGGCAGGCAGATTTCTGAGTTTGAGGCCAGCCTGGTCTACAGAGTGAGTTCCAGGACAGCCAGAGCTATACAGAGAAACCCTATCTTGAAAAACCGGGGGGTGTGAGGAGGAAGAATCCTTGAAAAAAAATATATCCAAATTAAGAAATTACAGCATTGGCATTGGGGCTGGAGGGATGGCCAGCAGTTAAGAGCACTGACTGTTCTTCCAGAGGTTCTAAGTTTGAGATTGATTCCCAGTACCCATATGGTGGCTCACAACCATCTGTAATGGAATCTGATGCCCTCTTCTGGTGTGTCTGAAGACAGTGACAGTGTACTCATAGATAAGCAAATCTTTAAAAAATAAAAAAATAAAAAAAAAATTACAGTATCAAAACAACAAAAGATATAGAGAAAAAAGCTAATGTAATTACTAATACACTCACTTGGATTACATATGTGTGGGTATACACACAAGACATTCCACACACCAAGACAGAGCTGTAGAGATGGCTTAGCGGTTGATAGTGTTTGCTTCTCTTGCTAAGACCTTTGTGAGGTTCCCAGCACCCAAGTGACGGCTCACAACTGAATGTTCCTCTAGTTCCAGGAAATCCTGTTTTAGAAATAATATGCCTTCCTACTGAAAAATTGCTTCTCACACTTAGAGGTGAAGGCAAAGACCTGTACTAAAGTGCCTGGCTGACTGTGGTTAATGCCTGAATTAGAGCCATCCTTGACTGGATTGCACTAGCTGGTAGTTTGAATATGCTTGGCCCTGGGAGTGGCACTATTAGGAGGTGTGACCTTGTTGGAGTATGGCCTAGTTGAAGGCAGTGTGTTACTGCAGCGGTGGGCTTTGAGACCCTTTCTCCTGGCTGCTGTCAGATCAAGATGTAGAACTCTCAGCTCCTCCAGTGCCATGCCTGCCTGGACACTGCCAGGCTCCCCACCATGGTGATAATGGACTGAACATTTGAACCTGTAAGCCAGCCCCAATTAAATATCCTTTCTAAGAGTTGCCTTGGTCATGGTGTCTCTTCACAGCAATGGAAACTCTAACTAAGACACTAACTCATATACACTTTGGCTTATGCATTCCACAAACACTGCCATCCTGGGTCCCAGCCCCAAATTACACTTCAATTAATTTAAACAGAAATACGAGACTGCAAGTCTGGCCACGTGGGCTCATAAAAGAGTAAGAAAGCAAAAGTATTACCTATTGCTAGAACCGTTTTAAGTATACCAGTGTTATTCCTTTTTGCCCAGGGTTATCTTGTCTGCCTGGCAGAAGTATGTCTTTCTTGTTAAGAACACAGGGACCTACCTACAGACCAGGAGGATTTAGTGGCGGTTGTGACCCTAAGATGCCCTCTTGAGCAAGCCCCTTAGGGTATGGCAGATATGATCTAATGGGAACTGGCCATTCCCGATGAATAAACATGTATATCCTAGCCTCCAAAATTTCATTTCTCCAACAGGCCTGGTTAGCATGCTGCTTACCTTAAAGTATTGTAGAAGCAATGCTCCACTAGCTAAATTCTACTTGAATGAAGGAAATCTATTACTAAGTCCTTTATAACATCAATTTTATTACCTTGAGTTTCTTCTACATCAGCCCCACACTACTATTCTGGACTCTGTGGGCACACAAGCAGACTCATGGTATACAAACACACATGCAGTCGAACCACTCACGCATACATAAAAATAAAACAGACTGAGCTGGGGGCACGTCAAGTTGGAGGCCAGCTTGGGTGGATGAGAGGTGAATGAGTGAGTGAGTGAGTGAGTGAGTGAGTGAGAGAGTGAGTTTCAGATCAGCCTTTGCCATGTAGTGAGACTTCATTTCAATAAAACAAGGGCTAGAGATGTGGCTCAGTGGTAGAGTACATGCCTAGTGTGCTCAAGGCGCTGCGTTCAATCCCCAGCAGTGTCAAAGAAAAGAAAGGCATTCCTCCCATTCTCAGAAGTTATGTCTCACTTTTTCTTAATACATCTGTAAACAAAATCCATTTCTCTCTTTAATAACTCCATTGGTGACCTATTCTGCTCCACAGATTTAAAATATCACTTTCCTTTTGCATTTATTTAATCTGTGTGTGTGTGTGTGTGTGTGCGTGTGTGTGTGTCTGTGTGTGTGATCAGAAGACAGCTCTAGGAAGTGAATTTTCTCCTTCTACTGCATGGGGGCCTGGGGACCAAACTCAGGTTGTCTGCCTCAGCAGCAAGCCTCCCTCCCTTCTTCTTACTAGTCTCAATGATCACTTTGATAGAAAATTCATAATTTGATATCCTGATTAGCAAGAAAAATTTACATAGTCTAAAAAAATATGTTCAATAAATATATTTTGGGAGCCGGGCAGTGGTGATGCATGCCTTTAATCCCAATGCTTGGGAGGCAGAGGCAGGTGGATTTCTGAGTTCGAGGCCAACCTGGTCAACAGAGTGAGTTACAGGACAGCCAGGGCTACACAGAGAAACCCTGTCTCAAAAAACCAAAATAATAATAATGATGATGATGATGATGATGATGATGATAATAATAATATATTATTATTATTATTATTATTATTATTATTTTGGGAAAGTGCTAATTTGCTGGAAGTCTTGTCTCTTGCCAGACATGGGCGTCAATTCAGGAGTTAAAGTGCTAGGAGCTCAATGGATCAGTGGCTTCAGGTTCTTCTCTCTTGAATTTGAAAAAAGAAATTCATAGCCCATAGAGAGTGAGTTTAAAAGTTTTATCAGATGAAGCTTAAGAGAAAGAAGGCAGAGCTCCTGGACAGCTGGGCCAGATACCAGGAAGTAGGGCACCTACTGTCAAACTGCTAGCCTGGAGGATTTAGTTCATGGCTAAAACTAAGGTGAGGCCTTAGTGGTCACTCCCGTTGGCCCACCCATGAAGTATTCAGGAATTTCCTCCTGGTTTCATTCAGGTATTCAGCATAGTTTACAAAGCAGGAGATTCACTTAAGAGATGAGCCTTATGTGGAAGAAACTACTTGCTCTAGGTGACTGTTGTGGTTTGAATAAGAATAGCCCCCATAGGCTCATATATCTGAATGCTCAGTCATCAAGGAGTGGCACTGTTTGAGAAGGATTAGGAGGTGTGGCCTTGTTGGAGGAAGCATGTCATTGGGGATGGGCTTTGAGCTTTAAAAAGCTGTCCTATCCTCAGGCACAGCCTGTCTCCCAGCCTGTGGATCAGGACATAAGTCTTAGTTACTTCTCTAGTACTATGCGTGTCTGCCATCATGCTTCCCAACGACGAGGATAAACAAAGACGCTGAAACTGTAAGCAAGCGCCCTGATTACATGCTTTCCCTTTATAAGAGTTGCTATGCTCATGTCTCTTCACAGCAGTAGAAAAATGACTTAGACAGGTTCTTACCCTAAAAATACCTAACTAGTTTCTGTCTCCTTGCCAACTGGGCATGGTGGCTCATGTCTGTAGTCCCAGCACTTGGGAGACAGATAATGCAATCTTTGTGAATTCAGTACCAGTTTGGTCTACACAGCAAATTCTAGGCCAACCAGGGCTGTGTAGATCCTGACCCAACAAAATTAATACAACAAAATTTATATATATATATATATATATATACACATATATACATATATATGTGTGTTTGTGTGTGCATGTGTGTGTGTGTGTATGTTTATGTGTTATGTATACATATACACATAAGTATATATATATGTATGTCAGGCCCAAATTCCCCAAACTCCAAAAGGCAATGCAAATATCTAGAGATGAGCTCAATCTAGACCATAAGAGGATTTCTAGCAGCATGGTAAAAGGCAGCATTCCTGCTCAGGAACTTGCAAAGCCTGCTACTATCTATCAATGGGAGTTGTTCCTAACAATCCAAGCACATCAAGGCCTCCAGGCTCCTTCAGTATTAAAGTACCTGTTATATAGTTCAAAGTCCATCCTAGCATCCTAGCTCTTCTCACCTCCTCCTCTACTCTAAACTTCCTCTAGCTCATGGGCTTCCCTCCTGACAGCTACTCATCCTTGAGATGCAGCATTTTCACTATTCTCCCCTTAGGTTCCTGCTCCTGCTATCTCAAGATGATTTCTCTAATTTCTCCCACATCCCTAGCCCTGGCCTTGTCCAGTCTCCTACTTTCTCTCTCAGCTCTGGACTCTTCCAGATGCCTCTGGTCGATCTCTCTCATATCTACAATAAAGCCTTCCATACCAGGAAGCAGCTGTGTTGTCAGTTTATACATATATATTGATTTCTCCTGTATAAATGTATATATATGTATTGATTTCTCCTGTATAAGTATTGCATTAAAATGGTAGATCCTTTCTAGGATTCTTTGGTTAAGTGAGCTGCTATTTACAACAATAGTTTACCCCAAGTATTACTCCATCAAGACTGACTACCACTGTTGATGTTCATTTGCTTAAGAAGTATTTATTAACCGGGTGGTGGTGGCGCATGCCTTTAATCCCAGCACTTGGGAGGCAGAGGCAGGCAGATTTCTGAGTTCAAGGCCAGCCTGGTCTACAGAGTGAGTTCCAGGACAGCCAGAGCTATACAGAGAAACCCTGTCTCGAAAAACAAAAAACAAAAAACAAACAAACAAAAGTATTTATTAGCTGGGCGGTGGTGGCGTACTCCTTTAATCCCAGCACTTGGGAGGCAGAAGCAGGTGGATTTCTGAGTTCGAGGCCAGCCTGGTCTACAGAGTGAGTTCCAGGACTACACAGAGAAACCCTGTCTCGAAAAAAAAAAAAAACAACAACAACAAAAACAGAAGTATTTACCAATCAAGCATGGTGGTACATGCCTTAATCCCAGCACTCGGGAGGCAGAGGCAGGTAGATCTCTGTGAATTTGAGGCTAGCCTGGTCTACAAAGTAAGTGGAGGAAATCCTGTCTCAAAATCAATCAATCAAACAAACAAACAAAGTATTTACCGGTATCTATGACATGCTGAACACTTGCTAGATTTTTCAGGCAAAAATAAGTCCCTGCCCCCAAGAGAACAAAGCATACTTGGTAAGACAGATGAATAAACAAATTTAAGAGTTTACAGTTATCATATATGTGACATTATTCTTGATTCTGTAGAATATCCATAGACTATTTTTAAATAACATTGAGAGTCTGAAAGTAGGTATGTGGATAAGAGCCTGTAGGTAGCTGGGGTCCAGATAGGTCTGCGGAGCTTCAAAGCTCCCCTCTGTTTGTTAGTGCATTGCCTCAAATTTCCGTGCTCTCTGACCAAATTCATCTTTGATGATTTTGTCCCAAGCATTACGCTTCTGTCTTGCTGGAACACCCAGATACCCTCAGTGCCATCTGTTCCCGACAGACATGTTTCTCATCAGGCTAATGCCTGGGTCACTGGCTCTTAGAGCAGAAATTCAAGGAATAAACAGAGCCCCATTGGACTGCAGCTTCTCAATTCATACTTTGTCAGTTCAGCTCAGCCGACACCGGAGAGCTGCCAGTTCTTGCCAAGTGCCTGTCAGTCCGGAACAGTAGCCTGTTTGTTAGAATCATTGTGGTCATTGTGGTGAGTGCCATTCAGTCTTGGGGACCATGACCAGAGCATTCTGGTTTAACCCAAGAATAAGTTCAGTCCTGAAGGCGCAGCTTGCAACAATAGCTTCATTTGAACGAAAACTATTTGAAAAGGGATTTCAAACAGGCATTCATGGATGCTACACACATTTGTTTCCAGACTTTTAAGTGTAAGGAATGAGCTAACCTTAGGGAGTCAAGAGATGGATGAGAAATAGACTGTTCTTCATACGTTTAAGGTTTAAGAGAAACCGCTTACAGGTAAGCAACATATAGAAAGAAGCAGAAAATGAGGCAGAAAGTGAGAGTTGTCAAAAATGAAAACTTAGTGCCGAGGGAGGATGAAGGAAACGCTGCCTTCAGTCAGAGAAGGCTTTATGAAAGAATAAACTGTTCACTGGGCCTGAGAAGCATGCAGCGTCTCAATAGACAGAAAAATATTCCAGTGGGAAAGGAGCCGTGATCAAAGGCTGGAGAGGGAAAGTTCAAGACCAGTCTGGAGCGCACTTCACTTCTGCCTTTACTAGCTCACTCTGTGCATTCCCCGGGTCTTAACTGAGTCCCTGCGTGCTCCAAGGAGGGCTCCTTGGACATCAGGCCCCCTACTCCAACAGACACTTAGAAAGTGTGTGCCATCAGATCCATTAGCTGGGTACACTGTAATGTTCACTTGCATTATTTGTCATCTTATTGATGCTGAATATAGTTGGCAGTTGCTTCTCAATTATTTGTTGCGGGGCCTGGGAGATGGCTCAGTGGGTGAAGGCACTTGCTGCCAAGGTTAACAGCCTGAGTTCAATCCCTGGAATCCAGGTGGTGGAAGGAAGGAACCAATTCCTGCAAATTGTCCACTGGCGTTACATAGCACCGTAACATATGTATGAACACATACCACAAACAGCAAACAAACAAACAAGAAAAAGTAAAACACTTGAAAATCTGTTACATAAATAACCAAGTGTGATCATACAGAACTGAAATGTCAGAATTTGTGAGGAATAGTGTTGTTGTGCGAGACACTTTTCCTGGGGAGGCAACACACACACACACACACACACACACACACACACACACACAAGCACTCACTCACCCAGGCACACATATCTATTAGGTCAGAAAGGGGGCCGAGAACAAACCCAAGTAACAATTGCACCAACGTCCAACCTGGTAACCTGATTTGCATATTTACTAACAGGAGCATGGGAGAGGGGTTTCAGATAAGGGATGGAGGTGACCCAGAAGCAGTGCATCACAGCAAAACCCACTGCAACACAGAAGGTAACTCATGAAACCTGCGCCCGTGCTGCTCTGTGCACGTGCAGCCTATGGCCCCCCCGCCCCCCCGCTGCTCTGTGCACACACAACCTGCGCCCCCCCCCCCCCGTGTTCTGTGCACATGCAGCCTGCGGTGGGGGGGGGCTCGCTGCTCTGTGCACACGCAGCCTGCGGGCCCCCACCCCCCTGTGCACACGCAGCTGGCTGGGGGCTGGACTGGCTGGCAGCTGCTCCCTGAGTTGTTAATGACTCTGTTTTAAGTTGCTAGGGCCAGGTCCTCAAAAAGCATCTGTGTTTCTGTCCTCCCAGATATGTGAGACTTGAGCCTTTCTCTCCCTCTTGTGTGGAATACTTCAATCCAGAGAAAACTGACAAACGACAGAATAGCAAGTGATTGTCAGCCATGGCCACTCCATTTTATAAAGGTCCTCATTTTGGCTAAGCAATGGTAATACCTGTGTAGGGCTGGAGAATTTTAGAATTAAGAAAAAAAAAAGGAGCATTTAGTAGAAACGTATTGGTGGGAATGTATACTGTGTAACCTTCATCTGGAAGGGCATGGAAACCTCTGTAACAGCCAAGAATGCAGACTAGCCAGTTTCAGAAACCTGTTGGTCACAAAGGTACACACCCTCCCCCGCCCCCCAGCTAGGTCCAAGAACAAAAAGGCAGGATATGAGCCAGTCATCCGGATGGTTCTAGGGAACGGTCAGCCATAAAGTGAATAGTATAGACCAAACCACAATCTTGTGACCAAACCACATTCATGTGCATAATGAGTGTGAAGGATGTTTTCCTTATGACCCTGACTCACTAGGGGCTGGGTCTCTTTAGAATTTTCCACTGTTCTCTTGTTATGTTTCCTTGGTAAACCCCTCACTCCCCTAGTTTGTGGTTTTTCCCTTTAAATACCCCTTACTCCTTGTGCTTGTCGTCGAACTCCTCTGGCCTGCAAGGTTACGAGTTCAACCCCGGTACCGCCCTTTCCTCAATAAACCTCGTGTGTTTTGCAGCAAGTTCGGACTCTCGTGAGTTATTGGGTGGTCGTGTCACCCCGAGGCTTGAGTGAGGGTCTTCCCAGGTCTGGGGGTCTTTCGCCTGAAAATAATTTCTGTGGGTCCTTGCCCTCTGAGGCCTGTCCACCCTCAGCAATGGCTGGCTAGGAGACATCTTTCTGTCATTTGACATCTTTCTCCAACACTAAACTGAACTCTGGAGTCCACTCTGAACTTGTAGAACCCCAGGCTGTTCGTTCTGCTTTATGTCTGTCCTGCTCATTACATTGCTTTGTTTTTCCCAATTTCTATTTTGGAGTTTGAGTTAAGGGGGTTGAATTATCCATGCTTCATAGCTTCTAGCCTGCTAGCATAAGTGTTCCATCCAGTCCTTTGCTTTTTGTTTATTCCTTTATGCCCTGTTCCCACCTTTTCTGTGCTGCCCCCTTCCTGATACATTTAATGGCTCTGCATTTTGTTGGTTTTCTTGTTTTGACTATGTAGCTGTGGCTGACCTTGAACTCAAAGAGATCTTCTGGCCTCTGCCTCCCGAGGTAGGGATTAAAGGCGTGTGCCACCACACTTAGCTCTTTCGTAATTTTGAAATGTTTTACTTATTATTGTGTATGGAAGCCAGAGGACAACCTTGCGAAGTCTGTCTTCTCACCTTTCACTTTGTATATAGGTCCAAGGGATTGAACGGAAGCCTTAGGCTTATTTTGCTAGAGCTTTTACTGACTGAACAATCTCTCCAGCGCATCTTTTGTAACTAAAATCAAAAGCACCCCCCCCCAACCCAAACTACTTATATATTCTTAAAATTATGTGTATTAACGGGGGGGGGGGGGGGGGCGCAGGAAAGATTGCTCTGTGGTTAAGAGCACTGGCTGCTTTTCCAGAGACTTGAGATTGATTCCCAGCCCCTACGTATCAGTTCACAATCGTCTAAGTCCAGTTCTAGGGAATCGGTTGCTTTCTTCTGGCCTCTTGGGTGCTGCGCACACACGGTACACATACATGCCAGCAAAACACCCATATACATAAAATAAAGATTATATTTTCTTTAAAAAAAGTAGATCTATGTAGTCTTGTGTACTTAAGTGTATCAGCCCCGGAGGCAAAAAGTTATCATATTCTGCTGGAGCTCGAATTACAGGCACTCGTAAGCCTCCATAAGTATGCACAAATTTATCATTTATGTTTTCTGAGACATGGGCTCAAGACGCTCGAGCTGATCTCGAACGCGAAGCCCTCTTGCCTCCGCCTGCCAAGTGCAGAGATTTTCCGCCCTGTCTTCTTTGTAATTTCTAATTCCTTCTTCAGGATTCCACGCATAAGAGCGCGTCACTGACTTCTAGCCAATCTCAAGGGTCAGGAGAATGAGCGTGTACGCCTCTCTGCGCAACCTCGGCCAGGCCGGAAGTGACGCACGAACCTTATAAAATTCGCCAGCTGCCGGTGGGCGGGCTCAGAAGGCTGGCGGGCAGCTAGCATGGCAGATGAGGAGGAAGACCCTACCGTGAGTGAGCGCCTGTCACAGCCTGTTTCCTCACTCCCTCCGGCTCACTAGCGGAGGCAGAATCTGACCCGCTGTGCCTTAGGGAATCCCCGCCGAGAGTTCCGGGGCTCCGCGGTGTTTTCCTTTTCAGGTTTACCTTAGTCAGTGCGTGGGGCAGGACGGGAAGGAAGAGTATAAAGGGTCTCCCTTTGACCTGGGTCTTCCAGACACTGAGACATCTCGAGGAGATCAAAGCTGATCAAAGTGGAACCAGCAGCCCAGATGCTGCCAAAACTAGTGAAAATAGCAGAGAAACGTTGAACCAAATAAAGGCAGGAAGCTTGAGATCCAAATTCTCCTTTGGAATCGGTTTTCTTGTCGTGAGGTAGGGTCAAGCCCTGTATTGACAGGTACTTAGTAAATGATGCTTCCGATGACAGCAGAGAGTAGATTTTAAACTACCAGGTCTTTTACAGTAGTACTGCTTAGCAGTATGACAACTAAATTGTCTAAAACCAAACCCAGAACCTGAAGTCGTTAGCGCGCGCGCGCGCACACACACACACACACACACACACACACACACACACACACAGGAGCCCTAATAAAAGCCTTCTAGCACGGCTTGAATATTGGACTAGGGCTTAAGAGCCCATTGGTGCTAAGTTTTTGTGATTTTTGTGGTGTTTGTTTTAGCTTATCACTTTTGAAAATGAAAAATTGTCACCGGGCATGGTGGTGCACACCTTTAATCCCAGCACTCAGAAGCAGAGGCAAGTGGATCTCAGTTCCAGGCAGACAAGGACACATGGTGAGAACACTTTGTTTCAAAAAAAAAAAAAAAAAAAAGTCTAGAGAAATGATTTTAGTGCTTACTTAAGAGCATTTACTGTCACATCTGACAGCCTACAGCGATTAGATCTATTTTGGCCACTACCGGTAACTGCAGGCACATTGATGTAGGCACACACAATACACATAAAGAATAAAGGTCTTTCAAAAAAAAAAAAAAAAGATGAGATGAAAAAGGTACTGGAGGCGTAGCTCAGTGGTCAATTTAGCGCTCCTGGGTTCAATTCATAGCACTCCAAAAAGAGTCACGGTGAGCTGGAGACTCGAGGGAATATCATGTCACTGCAGTCATTTGACATGTCTTTTTAAATTTCTAGTTTGAGGAGGAAAATGAAGAAATTGGAGGAGGAGCGGAAGGTGGCCAGGGGAAAAGAAAGAGACTTTTCTCCAAAGAACGTAAGTTGTGCTTTCCAGTGCTTTTACTACAGGCAGGGAAAGCTTTTGATCGTGTCCTTTCAGGGTAGATAAATTGTTCTGCATAAGTTCATTTATAGGGACAGTGTTCTCAGACTTGCCTATGAGGTTGTCCGTTTTTATTCTTTTTGGGTTGTTTTGTTTTGTTTTGTTTTTTGAGACAGAGTTTCTCTGTATAGCCCTGGCTGTCCTAGAACTCACTCTGTAGACCAGGCTGGTCTCGAACTCAGAAATTTCCGTCTCTGCCTCACAAGTGCAGGGATTAAAGGCATGCACCACCAACTGCCCAGCTGTTTCTGTTTTTGTTTTTTTTTTTAAAGATAGGCTCTGTATAGCAGAGGCTATACTGGTGCACACTGTTTAGCCCAAGCTAGCCTTTCGTTGGTGGTAGTCCTCCTGCCTTAGCCTCTCACATACTGGGGTTGCAGGTGTGCATCCGATGGTCAGTATAAGTCTCTTTATCATGTATACTAATTCTCTCTGTGTGACATAAAATAATGAATGTGATCACCACCACCACCCCCACAGGTTGGTTTGTTTGGTTTTTTTTACTTTATTTCTTTAGTTTTTTGAGATAGGGTTTTTTTCTGTGTAGACTCTGGCTGTCCTAGAACTCATTCTGCAGATCAGAATAGATCAAGATCTGCTAGTCTTGAACTCACAAGAGATATGTCTGCCTCCGCCTCCGCCTCCGTCTCCGCCTCCATCTCCAGGGTGCTGGGATTAAAGCTATGAACCACCACCACCCAGCTGAGGCAGGGTTTTTTATATCCCAGGATGGTTTCAAACTTGGTATGTAGATGAGTATGACCTTGAACTTCTATTCTCGTGTCTGTTTCCCTGGTTCTAGACGTTATGGGCATATGCCATGGTTCCCAGTTTACGTTCTGGATTGACTCTGGTTGTGAGTGTTAGGGCTACCACTCTGCTACTAACTGAGCTACATTCATCGCACCACTGCCCCCTCTTTCTGTTTTTTGTTTGCTTTATTTCTGTTATTGTTCTTGTTTTTCCCTTCTGTTTTGTTTTTAGCAGGGTCTCGTGTATCCTAGACTGGCCTTGTACTCATTACGCAGCTGAGGATGGCTGTGACGTTGTATTCCTCTTGTGTCCACCTTTCAAACGATGTAAGTGGAGGCTTTGGACTAAGTCAAGGCAAGAAGGTGGTGGAGTGTGGTACTAACAGTGTCACAAAGATTACGGTAATGCACTAGCCTTCCATCATGTTCCTTAAGCAGACAAGTTAGGCCCTTGGGGCAGCAGCAGGGTGAGCTGTTTCCTCGTGTCATGTCCGTACTAATTCCTGAAAGGCCCCATGAGAATGTACTCTCCATCCCTGTGCCCGCGCTCATTGGCTAACCATTGAGAAGTACAGCAGCAAGAATTTTTCCATCCTATTGCATTCTTGAAACTGCAGGATCAGCTTTTAACTGTCTAAATCTTTTTTGATCCCAGCTCTTGGGAGAGATAGGGACCTGAGGATTTGGAGTTCAGGGTCATCCTCAGAGAGTTTGAAACCAGCTTGGACTGTATGAGACACTGTCTCACAACAACAGAGAAATCCTTTACAATACCTTCAGGTTTCGTTCAAGTCTGACCATTTCCCATTCCATCTCAATGATGCTAGTTAATGTGATTTGTATGTGGTTTTATTTCTTGTCCTGTGGACATATGAAAAGGATCCTTACACCAAAGCACTCTAGAAATGGTATTTACACTGCTGCTTGTCGAAATCTTTAGTTCAGTTTCAACTGCTCTACTTTTGTGATGACAAAAATTTGAAATCTTCACAGGCTTCTCTCACTGACTTAATAGAATCTTCATGTCTCCTCCATTTTGACTGTTTTTCAGACAGGGTCTTGCTGTGTGGTCCAGGTTGGCCTTAAAGTAGTGTTTCTCTTGTCTCCATGATTCCCTCCTTCTACCATGTGGGTCCCAGAGATGGAACTCAGGTCTTCAGGCTTGACAGCAGGTGACCTTACGTGCTGAGCTAGCTCTCTGAGCCGCCTTATTATTATTATTATTATTATTATTACTATTATTATTATTATTATTATTTCCCCCTTCCCTTTCATCCCTCTAAACCTGCCCCCCCCATATTACTTGCTCTTTCAAGTTCATGGGCTCTTTATTTATTAATTGTTGTATATATACATATGTACATACATAATATTCTCTCTCTCTCTTTCCTTATCTCTCTCTCTCTTTCTCTCCCCCTAAATATGTCAGTACAACTTGTTCTGTTTGTTTTCAAGGGCTTACCATTGGTTTGGACCACCAGTTGGTGGGAAGTCTACTTCACCCTTCCCCAGCATTTGTAGTTGAAGCCTCCTGGGCTTTCCCAACTCCACATTAGCATATCTGATTTTGTTGGCCTTGCTTGCTTGCTTGTTTTTGAGGCAGGGTCTCTTATAGCCTAGGCTGTTTTGTAACTGAAGAGGACTTGAACTTCTGGTCCTCCTGCCTTTACTTCCCAAGAGCTGAGATTACAGGGGTGTGCCACCTTCACCAGTTTTATTCAGTGATGGGAATCAAACCCAGGGCTCTGCGAATGCTAGGTAGGACCTGACTGAGCCAAACCCCCCAACTCTACAGATTTCTTTTTTTTTTTTTTTTTTTTTTTTTTT
>JADRCD010216220.1:0-12500 GCA_019843815.1 Montemys delectorum
CCTGGACATTTAGTGGCATTTCATGCACAAACAGAACGGAATTTCCGCCTTCAGCAACCGTGGGTGGCACTAATTCGATAGTGAGCTCAGCAGCGGTGGGTGCATTCCAGCAGGTTAAGAGGGAGGCTAGGAGGAAAGAGAGAAAATCCATCAATACCGGGACCTTAGTGTTTGGTGAGCTGAACCCCAAGTCCTGAGCAGGTAGGTGTGTTCATCTCTTAGCTGAGGTATGGGGTGAAGGTGTGCCTCTCTTCCTCTGCACAGGGGAACTTCATCATCTACATTCCCCAGTCCCCTGAAATTGGAGTGTCCTTTGTATGGATCTCTGTCTCGTCGTCATGGCTCCCCACTCACTCTCTGCAGGAATACACGTGAGGTTGGGGATGCCTTCCCTGACCTTCTCTAGAGACCCTGGGTCATCACTACCAAATGTTATTGCTGTGTTCTCTGTGTTTGCAGTCAACCTCTTGCTGTATTTTCTGAAAGCTCTTGTGCCCTGTCTTCCAGTCCATGAGGGCTACCGCTTTGTGAGGGGGGCTAGGGAAAGGGCTTTTAGGAAGGCCATGTGCCTGAGAAAGGCTCAGAGTTCTGTGGAAGAATGAATGAATGAATGAATTGCAGGGGGTGTCTAGGAGCTTACTCTGTGTGTGTGTGTGTGTGTGTGTGTGTGTGTGTGTGTGTGTGTGTGTGTGTGTGTTGTTGGGGGGGGCAGTTGTCAGCAAGTAGCTAACTTCCTATCTCCCACAGCGGCCCTTCTGGGCTCCCTGAAGCTGTATGAAGAGAGGAACAGCCTGTCTCAGTTCCTAAAACAATGTCCTTCCTAGGTGTCCAGATTCCTGAGAGTGACAGGCCCCTAGGAACATGCAGCCTCCAACTTCACAGGGTTAAGGCACCCCCTGCTCACCTCTGCTCACTCACTGAAGGCACCCTTCCTCCGCAGCTTCCCCGTGGACTCCTCACCTCCCCACAGTGAGAATCCCGCTTTGCTGCTGTCCCCTTCCCAACCACACCACACCCACCCTCTCGAGCACTGCATAAATCCCACAGCCGTCCTGGATTGTAGCTCACTTCTCTCTTCCCATCCAGAGAATCTCTCCAGGGCCACCTCCTTCTTTGTCCCAATGTTTCCTCTGTACCTGCTGCCATCTCTTCCTCCTCACAGGGAGGAGACTTCCAGGTCCTCTGTAGAGTCCCAGGCCCTTCTCCATCATCCCTTCACCCCCATTACCTGTCTTTTCTGTGTCAAAAGCCCCAGCACAGCTCTGTCCCCTGCACTCCCTCCCAAGCACACCCCACAGCTCAACATCAAGGCCCTCACCCCCATTCCAGAGCCCCTCATGGGCACAAACACAGGAGCCTGGATCTGACCCAGGGCATTTGCAGTCCTCTGTGTGCTGTGCCCTGGGAAATCTCTGGCGGAAGCAAACCCCCATTATCATGGCCACTCCCGTGAGGACTCCAACAGTCAGGGCACAGTCATGTACCCTGTTGGCACTGGTGACTAACTTTAAATAAAGAAGGATCTGACTTTTCTTCCCCTCTGAACACTCCTTGCTCCCTGAGAGCATCCACCTGAGCCGCCTGGGTCCCTCCCTGTGTCCTCCTCTCTCAGCCTGAAGCAGTGTCCTCTCAGGGTCCCTTCCTGTCAGAGCATCCTCCCCACACCACTCCAGGACTGGCCTCACCTGTGAGCAGGAGCCCTTTGCAGAGAAGCAGAGAAGGGGACTCCATGGTCTCTGCTCCCATGTGTGCTGTCCTGGTGTCCGAGGGTCCTTCCCTTTTATTTCTCCTGTCCTTACCCCAGAGGCTTCTCCCAGAGTCACATGGGCTGTGTGCAGGGAATCTGCCCAAGGCCATGATCTGTGTCAGCTCTTCTTGCTGGGGACTGTCCCTTCCTTTCTTTCCCCACCCCACCTGTCTCAAAATCCATTCTTTAAGGTTTATTTATTTATTTATTTTAGATAATGCATTCAAAAATTCTTATATTATAAATAACAGTTGAAGGCTCTCTGATATTAAGAGAAGTCATGAATGAATTTCATCTTCTTCTAGCTTCCTCCCAAACTCAATTTTAAACCCCCCATTTTTACTTTATTGGGTCTCCATAGCCTGAATGTCTGTCATTTGCCCTGCTTCTGAAGTTCTGTATTTCACTACAGCTTTTGCACCTGGGAACAACCACTTGGTCAGGAAGTGAACCCCGACCATCTGGACCCCTTGGATAGCTCTCCTACTCCAAAACCCCTTACCCATTACTCCCCCTGCCTGTGACACAGGAGAGGGCAACTTGTCCTCTGCAAAAATCATCGTGGTTTTATTTATTTTTAATTTTTACAGCCCACGCATCTCTCTGATTGCCGTCCAGACCTCAAGCCCCACCCAGTCTCTAGGGCTCTGGTTCACGTGACTTCTAGCTGTGCAGGTCTACAGGGTCCCACTGGGGAATCTTGGTGGAAGCTCAAGCTGGCAGCCCCCACTTCTTCCTGAGTGATAGGTGGTCAGCTGTTCGTTCATTGGTCCTGGGGAAGGTGACAGGGAAGGTGCGAGGGTAGGGAGGGAATGGGAGATGGCTGTCCTGAAGAAGCCCGCTTCCCGGATTTGGCTTTTAAAGCCACCGTTCACCTTCTTAAGCACTGAGAAGGCCCTGTCTAGTTACTTGCATCTACCAAGAAACCCCAGGTCCTGAGCCTCTCTCTTGTCCACTGATCTAGGTTAGACACACACACTGATGGTGAGCTTGGGAGTCCTGGTCTTGCGCTTAGGTCACCCGAGAGAAAAATTCACTAAGTCACCAGAAGGAGCCATGTGACTCAACCCGATGGACATCTGATACTGGAATAGGAAAGGACAGCAGTTAGTAAGTAGGGGAAAATGTTTCTCTTTTGACCACTGTGAGAATGATTCCCAAGTTTCCCATTGCTTTAACACTGAATTAATTACTCATTCACATTTATTATTTTGTGTTTACTTTTAATTGAACCTAGTAAGCCTACAACTCATTATACATTCCCATTACAAGAATCCTCCTACCTCAGTCTCCTAAGTGCCGAGGCTGCATACATTCAAAAACATAAGGTGCCACTTAATAGTTGTGTAGCCTTGACATACCGCTAAGGTCTCTGCCAGGACCATTTAGCTAACGATGTCTAATACGCTTTTAAAACATAAAAAGAAGCCAGCAGTGGTGGTGCACGCCTTTGATCACAGTACCCAAGAAGCAGAGGCAGGCAGATCTAGTGAGTTCGAGGCCAGCCTAGTCTACACAAAGGAATTGTGGGATAGCCAGGGCTTTTCTTTTTTCTAAAAGAAAATTGTGAGATAGCCAGGGCTTTTCTTTTTCTTTTTTCTAAACAAAACCCTATCTTAGAAAACAAAGTTTATATTATATATAATAATATGCATTATATTACAATGTATATAAAATACATATTGTACTTGGAAGCATTCTGAAGCACTTAGAAGTTTTTAAATTTTTTATTTAATTTATTGGTGTTTCAAGACAGGGTTTCTCTGTGTAGCCCTGGCTGTCCTGGAACTCACTCTGTAGACCAGACTACCCTTGAACTCACAGAGATCCCCCTGCCTCTGCTTCCTCAGTGCTCAGATTAAAGGTGTGTGCTACCACTGCCAGACCTTACTACAATACTTCTCCTTTGTTTTTATTTGCTTGACACACGCTCTCCGGTTGCCCACTTGGGCTGGTGTCCTATACAGCTGAGGATGGGTGGCCTGGGACTTCTGGCCCTCACGCCTCTAGCTCCCCAGGGCTAGGATGACAGGGACGTGCAGCACTTCTGGATGATGCTGCGCTGGATGAGTCTGACCCAGGGCGTGCGAGGGAAGCACTCTGCCTGCTACACAGCATCCTTAGCCCAGTGTAGACTTTCATTAGAGACTGAGGCCCAAGCCAGTGTTACAGGGAAATCAAGGTCTCTCTGAAACCTTCCTCGGGAAGATGGACACCCACCCTATGCATCCGATATCCAGGATTTGGGTCACTTCCTCCTGTAGACATGGTATGTCACACACTGCTGACGCAACTGCTCTAGGGCGCCTGAACAGAACTCTGACCAGTGACACCAGTGACCGTAGATAAGTTCGGGTACATAGTCATCATGCACTTAGGTCCTTCTTAGCCCTGGGAGACATCAGTCACCTACCTGTTGGGTGTGGATTCTATTTTCAGGACACCTGGATGATCAGTTGTGTTTCTATGACAGTCCTCTGGTATAGACAGGTCCAGGCCATGACTCAACAGAGCATCTTTGGGGTGACCAGATCTCTCCCGGCACAGTACACTTTTCAGCCTTGCTGCTCACAGTGTGGTGCGGAGGACTGAACCATTAAGAGAGGAGGGGAGGGGAGGGGAGATGGACCTGACAGAGGAGGGGGCAGAGCAGCATATTAGACACAGTCTGTGTGATTGTGGAGGGAGCTGCTGCCTGGGAGGAGGCTGAGCTCAGAGGAAGACAGCAGAGCTGAGAGCACAGCATGGAGCACGGGAGCAGGGCTGGACCTGAAGCTGTTCTCCACAGAGGGAGGACTGTGGAGGCAGCAGAGGCCTGGAAATCCCCCTCCCTCCTTCCCTTTCTCCCTCCCTTCCTCTCTTCCCACAAATGTCACCCCGATAGCAAGGGCTTCTCCCCGAAGTATCATAAACAAGAAAGCCATCAGTGTGGGCGTGGGATCCCTGTACCCACCAGAGTAGGCAGGAGACAATCCAGTGAGGTCGGAATGAAGTTCAGTTCAGCCAGAATTAGTTAGACAGTGCTGGGACAAACTTCTGGAGACTGACACTAGGTGGTTTCAGCCATAGGTAAGCTCGGCATGGTTTGGGGGGAAAGTCTCCTGATGACAACTAACTCGGTCCCAGGGGTACAACAAAGCTCCAGGCATGGTGACATTGAGACTCTTTACAGAGTCCATACAGCTTCTCCCGTGAACATGGGTTCTGGTGAGTTACAGAAGATGCTCAAGATGAGGGCCTGTGGAGAATGGTTGAGGTAAACACAATGCCTGGCCCTGAGATGACACAGCGCTCACTTAGGCGGCTGTAGAGTACAAGCGACAGCTGTCACGGGGATGCTTGTATAGACTAAGCAGCAATGCTCAAAATGTAGGAGGGAGAGTCAGGGATACACACCCCTAATATTCTGGGGGACTCAGATGCAGCTGGCCTTACAGACAGCTGGAGATCAGCAGGTTGTGAACTCCATCCTTTCCCTGAGTTCCTGGAGGAAGACAGGCACACATCTCCTTCCGCTGAAGAGACAAGCCTGGGTGTTTAACTTTCCTGGCTTCTCCTGTGTGAGGCTGACCTGTATGCACAGGGGCCTCTTACCTTCTACAGGTGGGAGGTCCGCACAGGAGGCTGAAACCATTCCCTCAGCAGGGTTTGCTAAGATAAAGGGTCTGAGCCGTGATGGGGCCTGGAGTAGGAAGAGGGTTATTCAGAAACAACAGGAAGTGGCAGAATCTAGACATGCCAGGGCCTTAGGGGAAGGATAGGCTTTTCTTTAAACCCAGGAGAAGAGCTTCACCATGATGAAAATGAAGAGGGTGGGGTAGTGAGGGAGGAGATGGACGGGAGGCCACAGAACCTCTTCAGACAGCAGCCTTCATCTCAGGACCAAATCCCTGAGCACACTCTCCCTGAGAGTCCTGTTGCTTCTGTTCTGTTAACATGGTAGGAAGTTTCACTTGTCATGATTTAATTCAGCACAGCATAAGTTACCAGGAGCACTAAAGAACAAGGTGTCACAGACAGAGCTGTCAAGCTCAGTTTGCCGCTCCCCCAGCAGCTGCAGGGAGCACGAGTTGCTTGAGGCTCAGGGATCTGGCCTAAAGGTGCAGGCCTGGGTTCTGACAAACAGGTGAGGGAGGAGCCCATTCTCTGACCGTGGATGAGAAGAGAGAGAGCTCAGAGACTTCCTGGGGTCTCCATAGGAGACCAAGGACCTGAGAGTAGACCCAGGGAGCCTGAGAGGAGCAGACTCAGGGAGACGGAGGCTCATTCTTCATTGAACAGGAAGTAGTGAAAGGGTGAAGGGGAGAGGGAAAACTAGGTTGCTCCCAAAAGTTTTGGCCACTTTATTCTGATGACTGATGTTTCCAACTATGTCCGTATGACAGTTTCTTTCCAAGAAACAAGAGGGGTGGGGCCCAGAAATAATCCATGGATGGGACAACATGGTTCAGTCTGAGGACCTGAACGCAATTCTCAAATTCCACATTGTAAGAAAGATCTGAGTATTGCAAATTGGCCTCTGCCTACCACATCAGTGTTAGAGAGCACTCACACACACACACACACACACACACACACACACAGTTAAATCAAACCGTGTTATTTAAGGGTTATTACTTAAAACCTGAGGATTTGTGACTGCACCCAGGACATGTAGAACCCTGGGATACTTACTGATTGATTGATTGATTGACCGATTGATTGATTGATATCTGAGCCTTCTCCAGGTACTGTGCCTTCCACAAAGATTAGACCAGTTTCCATCCTGATGAAGCCCCAGTTCTAACAAGCCGTAACACCATCAAGGGCAGTTAGGAGTAAAGCCAGGAGTTTATTGGAACGGCAGAACAGAGATTAAAAGAGAGAGAGAGTCAAGAGCCAGGGTCTGGAGAGGAAGAGCCAGGGAAGGTGGCACCCCCTCCGAGGACTGTGAGAGTGAGCATGGATCTCAGGGCGGTGAGTGGTGAGTCACACAGAGTCCCAAGGAGAGCGTTCATATATGAGTTCCCTATAGAGGAAGTGACAGGTTCAGGGGCAACCAGAGAATGGAGGCCCTGCTGCTTCCTTCAACTAGTAAGATGAACGTCCCCAGCTGCACTCCCTGGCTCAGTTCAGTGCACACCTGATCAGGACATAGGCCCCTACATTCCCACCCAAGACAAAGGTTTGGTCTGTTGCTGGGTATTGTAATGCTAAATACTGCCCCCAATATCTGGTTGCTCCCAGGAGGAGACCCTCAAAGACTGGAAGATCCTCTGGCGCACCAAGTGATACTACATAACCATGCTTCCTACTTTAAAACTGTTGTTTGAATAAAGAGGCCTATAGCCTGTAGCAGGACAGAAGAGAGGTGGGGTTTTGGTCCCCAGGCTTGGGGTCTGAGGCAGAGACCACGAGGAAGGGAGGAGAAGGAGGAGGAAGAAGTTGCATGGGGTAGTTAGATTGTGAGCACATGGCCAAGAGGGTGGGCCTGTTGGCGTAGGAGTGGCCCAGGCAGAACTTGGCAAGTGATATCTCTGGGTTACTGACAGGGCAGTAGACCAACTAACATTGAGGGTTGATATCTGTCTAGCTCTAGTGTTTTTAAGGTTTTTTATAAATATAAAGGTTTTGTGTTTTTATTTGGAAACTAAATGATCTAAGGGTGGGATAGAAACCCCCAAATAATATGACGGCAGCACAAAGTCTCAATACTGATGGATTTCTCTATTTCTGGCCTGTGTCTAGCCTGTTAGAGTCTTCCCACCTCCGCACAGTTTCTACCAATCAGTGCCTCTATGTGTCCCCAATCTGCCAAAAGAATCATCAAGTCTCATCCTGGTACAAAGAGGTCACTGCAGGCATCAGCCATGAAAATGCATAATGTGTACTAGCCATTAATGTCCATAGACTGGCGTCTAAACACAGAGGTAGAGAGACAATATACTCTGGAGGATCCCTCTCATTACAGAACATCACCCCCCAAACCACACTGGATTCAACACCCTATGAAGACTAGGTACATATGTTTAAAACAAACGGATACATATATGTTCACCCATGTACACAGGGATCTCTGGGTACTTGGTGGGTTAATTCTAATTTACACCCTCAGTACAGCCATGCGTGACCTGTGCCTGTGTCCTTCTGTATTGTGTCCCCATATGGGTGTTTGAGCATTTCATGCAGGAAACACACGGCAGAGACAAACCGCGGTGGATTTCAACTCTTCATCGACTCCACCCTGCAGGGAGGAGGGGCTGCGGTAGGTAACTCAACCCAAGGCCACCTGACCGGGCTTTAAACTCTTGGGGGTTTCACCATGGACATGGCCCTGAGAGAGTCTGTGGGTGTCAGGCAGGGCCTAGCTCAGGAAACTATGGCATCCTCACGGAGAGATGAGTTCAGGAAGCTCTGGAGGCACAACTTATCCCAGGCTGGACCCCAGGTGACTCTGGGGAGACTGGCTTCCTGTTATAGCCGAGGAAACAAAGCTTTATTTGATACTCATGCCTTGTAACATGTGGGCCCAGCCATGTACTACTATGACAATTATGTTTAGGCTAAGTCACTCGGTTTCTCCTTCTCGGTCTTGGGGCGGGGGTGGGACAGGAGGCATAGTGGACAAGTGCCCACCAAACCAACAAGCCAAGTGTCCTGCCAGGTGGTAAGAGTCCACAGGAAAGTCAGGGTTCCCAAGGGGACACAGGACACAGGTTCTCCTGACAAGTGCTTGTCTCCTGGGGTCCAATCCCAAGTAGGCAAACAGTAACAGATTGTTGATTTGGATAGAGCTCTGGGCATATACTGCAGTTCTCCATATAGATCACGGGGCGGGGGGGGGGGGGCAGCATCAGGACACACACTCAACACTCAGAATGTATTTTTCTGGGGTCAGATACTTTACTCCCTGAACTAGCAGAGCTGGAGTTCCCTCCTACAAGGCTGCTCTAACCTCCCAGCACTCCCTATGTCTGAGCAGCCCAGAATAGCCAAGGACACGAACCGAGGCACAAGTTAGCCACTGGAAGCTGTAGGCTTTCTTTGAAGCTATCCCAGAACGATGGAGCCACCCTTTTTCTCTCCAGGATTCAGGTCACATCCTCCCACATACCCAGAAAAATCTGGACCCAGCTGCTCTTGGGCCTTTCTTTTGGATTGGAATCCTGAATGGTCACCCTAGTGGAAATAGATTGGTCCTCTTTCCCAACATGACTCAACTGATCCCTGTGAACAGCCTTCACACACATCTTTGACCCACATTCTTGAGTGTGGGTCAGCTTCCGCCCTGCCGCAGGGCACGGCCCCTGGGGAGGCAGAACGTGGAGTTTGACTGCACTTGTCCCATCCCACCGCCAGAGCAGGTGTTGGACTGCTCCAGGGTGGGAAAGCCCAGTCTGAGATGTAGGAAGAAGCTGGAGCTGGTTCTGGGAGCCTAGACCTTCGACGTGGCCAGGGCCAAAGGGCTCTTGGACATCCAGGCGCTGCTGGGAGTAGAGGAACAGCCTAGAACAGAGTGGAGGGGTCTGAAGACTGGGGATAGGGTCTAGCCCGGGGCTGGGGAAAGGGGAGCCCTGGCTTGTCCCAGCAGTGATCATTCTTAGCTGGCTATGAGGAATCGAAGGTTTAGAGAGGTTTGGAAGTGGACAGTGATAATGGTGATACCACATGTCACTCACCTGTACACCTCAAAATGGACCAAGTGATAAATGTGTGTGATTGTTCATCTGTCCTTCCTCCCTCCCTTCCTTCTTTTCTTCCTTCCTTTTCTTCTTCTTCCTCTTCTCTCCTCCTCTTTCCCTCTCTCTCTTTCTCTTTCTCTTTCTTTCTTTCTTTCGACGGGGTCTGGTTGACCTGGAACTCACTATGTAGATCAGGCTAGTCCCAAACTTACAGTGTGATCCATCTGCTTCTTTCTGCCTTCCAAGTGCTGAGATTAAAGGCATGCTCCAGCAGGATTGACTAAAATAATAAACGATAAATCATAAATCACATACACACATACATATTTTTCAACGCACCAAAATGCTGAGGCTTGGTCTGCTGCTGTGTACTGTAACGCTAAATTCTTTATCCTAAGGTCTGCTTGCCTCAAGAGGAGTGAACTCTCATGTGTGCCAGCTTTTGTTGCGTAAACCTTACCACGTAATTTAAAACCCTTTGTTGAATAAAGATGCCAACAGCCTGTAGAAGGGCTGCCTTCCTGCCTGACTTATCCCCACAGGGCTGTACCCATTGGAGACCGTCCCCCTCGCCTGCCTGACTTATCCCGAGTCTGCTGTCTTTCTGGGACAGCGTCATCCTCTCGTGGAGATACAGGTTCTGGTGACTGCAGAGCCCGCGGGTGGAGAGCCCAGGGTCTTCTGAGAGGCAGGTGGAGCACTCTTTTGGGCTAATATGACATTGCTGGCTGGGAGGGAGGGCTATGACACAATCTCCATTAAGAAACAGAAATGGAGACTAAGTCGAAGTAGTTCATCATCAGATCTCAACCAACTGCAACCGATCTGCTTCCCCTGGCCCGGGTGGCCCTGATTCAGCCGCTGCGTTTTGTGCGTTTGTTTCCCTGTAGTAGAATATATGGTAAACGGTCATTGTAGGAGAAGCTTAAATACGATCAGTGACCAACCCCCTGCAAATCAGCTGTGTGTTAGCATTTGGCTACATCATAGAATTTCCTGGATCGGACCTCCTGAAGGCAAGCAATTAGGGGGACTGTCTGACTCCTTTGTTCCTGGCCTTGGGGACCCTGGTCTTCCTCTGATGTCACCTAAGCCCATCAGAATAAGTGGCTAATGGTTTAGCACCTGTCCAACTATATGGTCTACACTCAGTCTGTGGAAGGGGATGTCTAAGCGACCTAGTTTACACGTGTCTGTCTGGGAACTTAGACATGGAAGAAAGCTTTGTTCCCTGTCAGTTCTAACAGGAGGTGGAAATCTAGCCTGGAAGGAAAAACTTCCCAGGGCTACTTGGAGGGGATTCTGGGACTGAGCTCTGGAGCCTCTGGCTTCCTGGTGCTCACCTCACTTTGAGGATCCCATGGCTTCCTGAGTCAGACCCCGCGTGACACCCACAGACTCTCTCAGGCCCGTGTTCACGGTCCGAGGCTGACATCCTTGGGCTGAGTTTACCTAGTACAGGCCCTCCTCTCTCTGCTTGTAAAATGAGATGTAAGATTCTGTTGTGTCCTACACTAAGTGCTCAAACCCAGGTTGGAGACACAAAGGGGAGACGGGCACAGCACAGGCCTGACAGTCCCGTGTGTACCCAGAGGTACTGTATATGTGGAGCCTCACCTATATTCTTCAGTTGTAAGGTCCATACAGTGTAGAAGGGTGTAGGGTGGTGACACGCAGATGTGCCTCTGAGTGAAGTTCCATAGCAGCAGTGACCCATTGAGGTATACAGTTATTCTGCAGTTGTGTCAGGCCCCTACACAAATGAATTAAAGGCTAATTGTAGGCTTACAGACAATTCCACTAGGCTCTGCCCAACAGCTATCTAGCAACAGCTTGCTTCACCACCACCATCTCCGAGCCAGGTGCAGCAGCAGCAGAAGAGGACATCAGCTCCTCCCCTCTTCTCTCTCTCTCTCTCTCTCTCTCTCTCTCTCTCTCTCTCTCTCACACACACACACACACACACACACACACACACACACCCACATTCCTGGCCAGCATCTCTTTCTCTTTTCCTCTCTTTCTCTCTTTCTGTCCTTCTCCCCCGCACCCCTTTCCCTGCCTCTACCCTTTCCAGATCCCAGCTCCCTTGCCCCTCAATACATCTTTACACTAGGTCTGTATATCCGCCACCCCCGCTGCCGCCCCCGCCACCGCATATCTCATGACACTAACGCATACCGAGCAGTTTCATAGCTCTTCACTGGGACTTCCTGTATGTGCCAGTAAAACACTTGAACGTTGTTCGGCAGATTATTCGAAAGCAGGAGGACATGTCCCCTCATAGCAACCGTGGGTGGCTCTGCTTCAGGAGAGAGTGGCTGGGCAGTGGTAGGAGGCTGGCAGCTGGTTACAAGTGACAGAAGAGAGAAAGATCTACCAGCATTCGGCCCTTTGTCTTTAGTGGGAAGATGGGAACCTGTGTCCTGAGTCCTCAGCAAGGGACTCACTACCCTGAGCTTTGAGATAGATATCCTGAGCTATGTTCCTCACCGTGTCCGTCCCTCAGCCTAGCTGGATGGGTAGGGGGAGGAGGACGACGTTGGTCTGGTGCTGCTTGCATCCACTATTAAAGTCTGTACCCCAAGGTGTGGTTGCTCCAAGACGAGCAGATCCTCACACACACCAGTCTTTGCTGTCTAAACCTTGCTTCCTGATTTAAATCCATTGGTTAGATAAAATGATGACAGCCAATTATTGGGGGGAATAGAGAGAGGTGGAGTTTGAGCTATCAGACTGGGGGTTGCAGGTAGGGACCACTAAGAGGGGAGGGAGGAGGAAAAGGAAGTCGCCATGGAGTACCGTGGAGCCTGAGCACATGGCCTTGAGGGCTGCTGGCCTGCTGCAGCAGGAACAGCCCGGACAAAACACAGCAAGTAGCTGCAGGTTCGTCTCTAATGCAGCAGACATGAGTGTCTGTGTGCAGTGTGTTCTGAGTGCCTCTGCCGGGGGCTGTGAGGGGGGCTCAGGCAAGCTCAGAACTCCAGACATGGATGTAGTGACCTATGATGACGTGCATGTGATCTTCACTCAGGGAGAATGGGCTTGCTGGATGAGAGTCTCTACAAAGGTGTGAGGCTGGAGACCCACAG
>JADRCD010216220.1:14827-27382 GCA_019843815.1 Montemys delectorum
TGTGTGGTGGTTGAGCTGAATGTGTGTGTGTGTGTGTGTGTGTGTGTGTGGTGGCTGAGCTGAATGTGTGTGTGTGTGTGTGTGTGTGTGTGTGTGTGTGATAGCTGGGTTGAGTGTGTGTGTGGTGGTTGAGCTGAATGTGTGTGTGTGTGTGTGTGTGTGTGTGTGTGTGTGGTGGCTGAGCTGAATGTGTGTGTGTGTGTGTGTGTGTGTGTGTGTGTGTGGTGGCTGGGTTGGGTGTGTGGTGTGTGTGTGTATGTTGTGGCTGGTCTGTGAGTATGTGCATGGGTGAGTGCTGGCCTTCTTGTGTTTGAGTGGGTGCATCACGCCTTAGCAGCTACCTGGAGTTAAGCGGTGAACTTCAAGGAGTACGTACCCCATGCTCAGGATCTGAGAGTTGAACAAAGGTCCTCTCGATTGGCCGCAAGTATTGCTCTTTTCACAGTCACCTTGTGCCTGAAAACATCAGTCTGCAGAACAGGGCAGCCATTGTAACAGTGATGGGAAACAATATGCCTCCGACCTCTCTGTGCCCCTGAGTGTGTCACTGAATGGGGCACAATGGGTCTTTCCTGCCCCCTTACCATTCGTGCTTACAGAGAGCTCCCTCTGCTGAGCCTCTGCCCTTCTAGAGTCTCCCCCTGTCTCCCCCTCCTTAGGAGACTCCACCCAATGTTGTGGCTCAGCCCCTTCACCTTCTATCATGGAGTGGTGTAGGTATATATTCAAAACAAGAGTCCTTAAATGCTTCAACCTCCCTTTTAGCCACCACAGGCAGTGGAAAGGAAAGGTTAGTAGGGCAAAGGAGGATGTAGACCTGTTTAGAAATAGTTTTTTTTTTTTTTTTTCGGGTGATTCTGATCTTCGTTGTCGGGATAGCAGCAGTTCAGTTCACACAAATCAGCAGTGGTAGCTTGACCCAGAAGAAACCAAGAGGCTCTGCCAATGGGCTCAAGTCCGAGGAAGCAGCAAGAAGCCGGAACACTTCTCTCTATGAAGTCACAACAGATAAATCATCAGAGGGGCGAGATGAACCACACATCAGCGAAGATCAGTTTCGGCAAAGCCCAGTGAAGACCAGTAGAGCGGAAGGCAGACCAGTACCACACAATGTCGTCGTCGTCACTGTCCGTTGGGTTAGATTCATACCCTTTCCTAACGTCACGTGTTCTCTCAAACTTCTCTGCTCTAGCAAAGCATCACCTGTCCTTCTTCTAGGCAGCTTCCAGAAAGACACCGCACGTCTGCCTCAGTAAAACATCCTCTCATAAGGCAGTTTCCAGAAAAAAAGTCACATGGCACACCTGAGTCTCCAAAGAAACCAGAAATTTCCCCTTCAGAGTGGTCTCTCCCATAAGCAAGTGTGTCCTGTGCGTGAGGGTTCAGAGGGGGCCTCCGTGGAGGTTGCTACCCTCATCCTTCCTCTGTGGAGATGACTTTAGATCCAGTTGTCATGTCAACTCTGCTGACCTCTCTCCCGTCAGCTCAGCCTCCTCCCGGGCAGGAGCCTCTCTGGGCTGGAGGTGGGTCTGTGTCCACCGGACTGCTCTGTCCCCTCAGCTTTTCTCTCATTATTCAGCCCTCCACACCATGCAGTGAGCTACAAGGCTAATGAACATCTCCATTCCCTGAAAGAACAGCAGCACACCCCAAGACTCCCCACTACTGTCCTGGCCTTGGGTCTGACAGCCCCTGAGCTCTCTGTATGTCCTAATGACACAGAGAGCCATGTAGGCACCCGGTCTGCCCTGTGTTCTCAGAGCTCTGGAAGGGTGGGTGGGATTTACTTGCAAGAAGGTTGCAGTTGTCTGCGAAGGCTGAAAAGGGACCCACGTCGTGATGCTGGGGATAGGGATGGATCCGTCACCACTAGTGTCACCACTCAGGGTCTGGGTCCAGGACATTAGGCCTTGAAGTGGTGTGTGAAGAGTTTCACATTTGGATTTTCAGGAGCAGGTGACCTGTCTGTCCTGGATAGAGGACGATGGCACATTTCTCCTATGAGGGGTTTCAGATTCTTCACATCCCCAAGTTCGCTGAGCTGGGCCTGGACCATCGATTAAAATGTACACAGAGCAAGTGATATGGCTGGGCTGGTAGAGCACATGTCTAGCATCTTCTGGGTTCTATTCTCAGTACCACATCAATCCCAGCACTGACAGTAATCCCAGCACTGGGGAGATAGAGGCAGGAGGACCAGATGTTCAAGGACATTTTCTGTTTTCAGTTGACTGGTTGATTGATTGGTGTTTTGGGACAGGGTTCCTCTGTTCAGCCCTGGATGTCCTAGAACATACTCTGTAGACCACGCTACTTTTTTTTTTTTTTTTTTTTTTTCCAAGACAGGATTTCTCTGTATATCCCTGGCTGTCCTGGAATTCACTCTGTAGGCCAGGCTGGCTTCAAACTCAGAAATCCGCCTGCCTCTGCCTCCCAAGTGCTGGGATTAAAGGCGTGCACCACCACCGCCTGGGTCCCCTGCAGTTTTTTTAAAGCAGCTTGTCGAGTTTTTCATTTCCAGAGTTGTAACCTTCTGGATTTAAATTTTTACACACAGCTCCTTTTATCCGTCTTCCATAAGGAATAAAAACATGGAAGCATAGAGTATTGAAAACAATGAACTAAGATTTCTATGGTTGGGATGGCTGGGAGTTGAAGAAATGGCTCAGCGATTAAGAAATCTGGCTACTCTTCCGGAGGTCCTGAGTTCAATTCCTAGCGGCAACCATATGGTGGCTCACAACCATTTACAAAGGGATCTGATGCCCTCTTTTGGCACACAAGTGTACATGCAGATAGTGCACTCATACAATCATCAATCAATCAATCAATCAATCATTAAAAAAAGATTCTGTGGTTTGTCAGAGGAGGGTGTAGCTGTCTGACTCCAAGCCCAATGATCCTCACAGCAATGATGTCGGCTCATCTGAAGGCTTCCTCTGCGCATGGCATTCTTGATTATTTCATTCACTCTTTAAAACAATACCATGAAGTACTGCTTTATAAGATTTATATTTACTATTTTGTTTGTTTGGTTTTGGTTTTTCAAGACAAGGTTTCTCTGTTCAGTCCTGGCTGTCCTGGAACTCACTCTGTGAACCAGGCCGCGGCCTCGAACTCATAGAGATCTGCCTGCCTCTGTATCTCAAGTGCTGGGACTAAAGGCATGCACTGGCAGGGCCTGGCTATTTTTATTACTTTTTAGTTGTCTGTGTGTTCTCTGTGCATATGCACTTGTGAGTGCAGGTGTCCACGGAGTCCGAGGTGACAGATTCCCTGGGACTGGATTCACACAGGTTTATAAGCTGCCTGTCACAGGCAATAGAACGTGAACTTCATTCTTGTATAAGAGCAGATATGCTTCTGACAGCTGAGCCATCGCTCCTGCCCGGAAGAAGGTACACTTATAGCCACATTCGGTTAGGAACCTGGGCGCTAAAGAAGGTAAGAACCGAGAGGTGAGACTCAAAGCACTTAGTCTACAAAGATTTGCATTTAAAAAGAAAAAATTCAGGGCTAGTGAGATGGCTCAGCGGGTAAGAGCACCGGCTGCTCTTCCAAAGGTCATGAGTTCAAATCCCAGCAACCACATGGTGGCTCACAACCACCCGTAATGAAATCTGACGCCCTCTTCTGGTGCTGTCTAAAGACAGCTACAGTGTATTCATGTATAATAATAAATAAATCTTTTTTTTTTAAATTCAGATGAACACTATAACTTAATACTATAAACATATAGAATGAAGACCAGACTAAACCAAAAGCCAGTGGGAGAGCAGGATACAGGAGTGTGACTAGCATTTCAACATTTGGGAGGCTGAGGCAGGAGGATTCAGGTTTGAGGCTGGCTGAGGTTATGTAGTGAGGCCTCCATATTAGAAAAAGAAAAGACCAACACACCTGTAACCTCCTCTAACCTCGCACTAAAGGCTGGTTAGTGGGAGGCAGGGAGTGAGAGAAGAGAGAGGGCTGAAACCGACTAGCAAAACACAGAAAACCTTGGTTCTTCAAAAACCATCATCGATATTGAGAACCTCTGATCAGATCAATTTTATAAATTAAAGTGCAATGTTACTAACAGTGGAAGTGAAATTTGAGACCTTACTGTCCATTCTTAGAATACTAAGAATTCTATTTCTATGCGCACACTAGAGTGACTTTGATAAAACAGATTCCTACATGTCCAGAACCTACAGAGATGGTAGTGTTGGGGTTCAGGATTAGCTAGCCAAACCACTCTGACATCAATCTCAGTCAGATATCGATGTTTATTGAACACACATTCCAAGACTGATTAATCAGGGACACACAGCCAGGAGCCGGGAACCAAGCTGCAGTCTCAGGGCCAGTTTTTATATGGGAAAGCCCACGAACAGGTGCATTTGCAATATTTGCAACATTTAGACTGTCTAGACAAAACAGTGCTTTGTGACCTATAGGCTGATTGGCTGGGTATAGAAGCAGGGAGGAGAGAGAATTTCCAGAGTCCAAAAGGCCCCATTACAAAATACAACATGACCTTAGAGTTAGGGCAGAAACATTTAGGTCAGGTTAAAGTCATGAGCTACAAGATGAAGGCTGAAGCAACACGGCAGCTCTATTGTCAGGTTTTAACATTTAACATTAGCATGAAGAGACACAAAACTGATGCAGTACATAAACCACAACTGAATCAATAAAGACATTTGACAAAAGTGAACCGTTTTTTAATGATGAACACAGATAAACTATGGATAGATGCTGCTGCCAGTACAGTTGGGGTGCACATGGAAACTCACAGCCAACTCAGCACTCAGGTTTAGAAGGGTTTAGAAATGGACCATGGTGATGGTCACACAATAATATGACTGTATTTCACGCCCCAACTTCACAATGGCTAATGTGAGAAATGATATAGTTTTATTGTGGGACCGAAATGGCCCAGGGTTACCTAGGAAGGGTCAGGGGAACTCCAAGCCTGGATGCCTCCCCCTTCCGATCTGGCGCCATAAAGTCCCCCCTCTCCCATCAACCTTAGCTGGGATGTATTACTCTGGTAGTAATCAGGTTTCACTCCTTGTTTGACTTTATAAGGTTCTCACTCTACTCTGCAGCCCCTATTATGCAGATGGAGCATCTCCCAGCATCCCCGCCTTAGCCATGGTACACGGCTCCACAAACCTTGCCCCAGAGATCCTGACCACCTCCACGGGGGGGGGGGGAGCATAAGTATCCCTTTCTCTCCTAACCCCCATAAATGCACCCACCTGGACCAACTAAGCTTCCCTGCTTTCAGTCTAGCCCAGTGTGCAATGGACCTGCCTACCCCGAGGGGAGAAGCAGACCTACGGTGCCATAGGGTGCTTTAAAATACTGGACACCAACCAACCAACCAACCAACCAACCAACCAACCAACAAAACTCTGCTATTTTGTGCAAGCCAACACAATAAAAGCTGGTCTCAGAAGAGAAACTCAACCCAGCTGGGCTTTTGTGTTCCATAGATTTTTTTCCCCCAATCTGTGGATAAAACGAACTTCAGATCAGACTGCTCAGGACATATTATGTGTTATGAAATATAATGCAGGGGAGGGGTACCTGGCATGCCCATGCCCAGGGAACCCCTGAGAAATCACACCATGCAACAGATTTGATATAAAGGAAGTTTTTTGGGGGGAAGGAGGGAAGGGAGTGAGGGCCTGGAGAAGGGATGGGGCAGACAGATGGAAGTAGAGACATGAGGGCAGAGAAGTGGGGACAGAGAAGGGCAGAAAGGGGTAAAGAGAGAGTAGCTGGGAACGTGTGGGAACAGGGAGAGAGAAAAAGAAAGTACTGGGGTGACAAGCAGTCCTTTTAAAAAGCCACTGTCACCTGGTGGTGGCAGGTAATGGTGGTAGATGACGATGTAAGCCATTGCTAGGTCGCTGGGAAAAGGATACTGAAATCATCTGTAAGCTAACATTATGGCCCAGTGAAACATGTCCAGTTCAATCGCCCATCATTATTCCAGCTGCTCATGGGTGACTGGTGTCCAGTTAGCTTGTGTGAGGATGTGCTCAACCCTACAAAACAATCCACCGTTGTTTGTTTATTTGTTTTTAAATAGGGTCTCAGTCTGTAGCCCTGACTGGCCTTGACTTCACATAGATTCATATGCTTCTGTACCCAAGTGCAGGGGATAAAGGCGTGCACCACCAAGCCCAGCTCACAATACTCTTTTTTTTTTTTTTTTTTTAAACTGGCACTCAGAGAATACAGAAAGTTGAGGGCTTCAGAAATCAGTTCCCATGAATTCTGAGAGATCAATATATTTGATTCAGATCCTATGTGATCTTAACTACGTTGAAATTCTGTTTGCTATATTGATGACCTTTTTAAAAAGATTTTTTAAATTTTATTTATTATTTTTAGTTAACGTGCTTGTGAGTTCTGCTAGCGTGTATTTTACTGTGTGTCTGTCTAGCTCCTGACAAGGCCAGAAGAGGGCGCTGGATCCCCAGGAACTGGAGTTAAGAGCTGTGGCGAACCACCCTGTGGGTGGTGAAACTCCAACCACGGTGCTCTGGAGAGACAGCAAGTATGATTTTTGTTGTTTTGTTTTGAGACTATTTCTTTGTGTAAGAGTCCTAGCTGTCCTGGAATTCTCTGGACCAGGCTAGCTTCAAATTCACAGAGATCCATCTACCTCTGCCCGCCAAGTGCTTGGACTAAAGGTGCGCAACATCACATCTGTCTCCTTGTTTCTTCCTCCCCCCTCCTCCCTCCTCCTCTTCCTCCTTCTCCTCCTCTTCCTTCTTCTCCTTCTCTTCCTCCCCCTCCTCCTCCTTCTTCCTCTCCTCTTCTTCCTCCTCCTCCTCTTCTTCCTCTTTGTCCTTCTTCTTTGACTTCTTTGGCTTCTTCTTCTTTGTTTTGTTTTTTTGAGACAGGGTTTCTCAGTATAGCCTGTTTTCTTCTTTTAAGACAAAGTATCACAGTCTAACCTGGCTTGTCCTGTCCTCAGCTTTTTCTTGCTCCATGTTTCCTGCTGGGTTAACAGGCATTTATCACCATTGGCTGGCTTTGTGTCTTAGTTGTTAATTTTCTCTCAGTAATTTTTCTCTACTTTGCATACAACTCACAAACACACACACATACACACACTGTGGAGGAGGGGTGGTTTACTAATCACAGGTAAGAGGACTAGGAGACTTTTTGGAACTAAAGTGATGGGGACCTCCCACTGATCCTCCCCCATGACACTGTCTATACTGGAGTCTTAGGGTTTCCATTGCTGTGAACAGACACCATGATCAAGGCAACTCTTATAAAGGGAAACATTTAATTGATATTGGCTTACAGGTTCGGAGGTTCAGTCCATCATCATCACAGCATTGTGTAGGCACGCATAGTCCTGGAGAAGGAGCTGAGCGGTTTCTACATCCTGATCAGAAGAATGATTGTGTCACTTCCTCCAACAAGACCACACCCACTCTGTAAGCAGCCAGAGGTGACCTGTAAAGATGATTCGATCCTCCCTTGACCCAGAAAACCCAACAATGCAAGTCAAGAGGTGTAAACCTTCGGGTTAAGAACACCTGAGAAACTGCCCAGGCCATCACGGGCATGCATATCCACAAAGCCACCAAGTATCTGAAGGATGTCACTTTAAAGAAGCCATGTGTGTGGGCTGGTGAGACGGCTCAGTGGGTAAGAGCACCGACTGCTCTTCCGAAGGTCCTGAGTTCAGGTCCCAGCAACCACATGGTGGCTCACAACCACCCATAATGAAATCTGACGCCCTCTTCTGGTGCTGTCTGAAGACAGCTACAGTGTACTCATTTATAATAATAATACTAAATAAATCTTTAAAAAAATCATGGATAGCTGGGTGTGGTGGCGCATGCATTTAATCCCAGCACATGGGAGGCAGAGGCAGGCGGATTTCTGAGTTGGAGGCCAGCCTGGTCTACAGAGTAAGTCCAGGACAGCCAGGGCTACACAGAGAAACCTTGTCTTGAAAAAAAAACAAACAAACAAACAAAAAATCATGGACTTTAAAAAAAAAAAAAAAGAAGAAGAAGAAGCCACGTGTGCCATTCAGGTGGTATAATGGTGGAGTCGGTAGGTGCACCCAGGCCAGGCCAAACAAACAATGGGGCTGGACACAGGGACGGTGGCCGAAAAAGAGTGCTGAATTTTTACAGCACATGCTTAAAAATGTCGAGAGTAATGTCAAACTTCTCTAGTCATTGAACACATCCAGGTGAACCAGGCACCTGAGATGCGCAGACGAACCTACAGAGCTCATGGCCGGACCAACCCACACCTGAGCCCCCCCTGCCGCATGGAGAGGAACTCCTGCTCACTGAGAAGGAGCAGATTGTTCCAGAGCCAGAAGAGGAGGCTGCACAGGAGAAAAAGATATCCCAGAAGAAACGGAAGAAACAAAAACTCATGGCACGGGAATAAATTCAGCATAAAATAAATGCAGATTAAGGTAAAAAAGACCATACTTCTTGTACTGTGACATACGGTGTGATTTCAAAGGTCTTAGCTGGAAATGGTGGTTTGTACCAGGAAAGGGCTCCAAGGTTCTCTGGCAGTTCATGAACAAGGAGAAGAACATTTTCTCCCACAGCAGCTTTCGGGGACACTACGTCAATGCTGATATATACAGTGGCTGGCAGGCTCCAGTAGATTAAAAGTGGGGCTACAATGTAAGAGAGAGAGAGCCAACAATAAATGGAAAGTAGGGGGCCTCTGTGCAAAGCAGGCATGGTTGTCTCTCAGCCTAGTGGGACAGGTGGGGGCCTGTCCTACTTGGTAGATTAAAACCAAGGTGACTCCCATGTCCTCAGTCCCCCGAGTGGGTCATTTCCTCTACGTGGGGCTCTCTCCTCAGATGTCTCTATGGTTCACCCCTGTTGTCCTCGGATCTCCACCCACAGTCGTAGTGTTTAGTGGAGACGGTTCCTTCACTGACTGAATCTTCCAGAGTCCCTGCGTCTTCAGTTTCTGACCTTTAAAAATACATACATACATACATACATACACATACACACATACATGCACGCATACATACATACACATATATACATACATACACATACATACATATACACACATACATAAATGCATATATACATACATACATATACACATACATACACATATATACATACACATATATACATACACACATACATATATACATACACACATACACACATACATACACATATATACACACATACACATACATACATATACACATACATACATGCACACATACATACATACATACACACATATATATACATACATACACATATATACATACACACATACATATATACATACACACATACACACATACATACACACACATATATACATACATACATATACACATACATACATGCACACATACATACATACACACATACATACATATATATATACATACATACACATATATACATACACACATACATATATACATACACACATACACACATACACAGATACACACATACACACATACATACATACATACATACACACACACATACACACATACCAACAAGAACACAACCCCATTCCCGCTGTGGTTCCACTCACCTCCCGTTGAACCATCCAGCTGCCCCGCCAGGTTGTCTTCCAGTCCACTAGAAGGAGACCATTGTGAGGACAGGGCTAGGCTGATCCTTTGGAGAGTTGATTGCCTGCCAAAGACTTGATTCTGCTTACACTTCCAGATCACAAGCCGTCATCGGAGGAACTCAGGACAGGAACTCAAACAGGGCAGGAATAAGGAGGCAGGAGCTAATGCAGAGGCCGAGGAAGGGTGCTGCTTACTGGCTTGCTTCCCCATGGCTTGCTCAACCCACTTTCTTTTTTTGTTTGTTTTTGTTTTTTGTTTGTTTGTTTGTTTGTTTGTTTGAGACAGGGTTTCTCTGTATAGCCCTGGCTGTTCTGGAACTCACTCTGTAGACCAGGCTGGCCTCAAACTCAGAAATCCGTCTGCCTCTGCCTCCCAAGTGCTGGGATTAAAGGCGTGCGCCACCACCGCCCAGCTAACCCACTTTCTTATAGAACCCAAGCCACCAGCCTAGGAGCAGCCCTACCCACCACTGATCACTAATTGAGAAAATGCTTTACAACTGGATCTCATGGAGGCATTTCCTCAACTGAGGCCCCTTCCTCTCTGATGACTCTAACTTGTGTCAAGTTGACACTCAAAACTGGCCAGTACAATAGGTCTTCAGAATACAGTAGTCAATGGTGATCAACTTTGAGTGGGGGACACTCTGGCTTTTCCTCCTCTCTCCCATACCATTCCCTGTTCCCTGAGGGCTTCCCTCTGCTGACCATCTGTTCCTCTCTGTGTCTGTCCCACCCCCACCCCCGCCCTGAAGTTCAAGCACAAACTCTGCCTTCCCTCTCAGGTTCTAGTGCTCCTTAGGAGTCTCTGAGCTCCACTCCCATCCACATTATCTGAGAATGGCCTCCTCACCTGCTAGCAAGACACTCACCCAGGTGGTGTCCCCTTTGCAGGAAGGTACAGAAGGGGCCCCCATGGTCACTGCTGCCGACTCTGTCTCCCCTTGTGGAGAAGAGTTCCTGTCCAAGCTCTGTGTCCTTCTTGACTCTGAGCTGAGCCTCCTCCCAGGCAGGAGCATCTCTCAGAATCACACCGGCTGTGTTGTGTCTGTGTCCAAGCCACTGTTGTGCCCCGTCCCCCACCCCGTGCAGCCTGCTGCTTCTCTCCCCTTTTCTCTTTCTGTGTTTCAGTCCTGGAGACCATACACTGAGCAATAAGGCTGATAAGCGGCGCCCTTGGGTCCTGAGAGAACAGCAGCTCACCCCAGGGCTGACCTCTGTTACGTCCTGACCTTGGTCTGTCTGCACCAAAGAGGACAGACCTCCTGTCTTTCCCATGTGCCCTGGTGGCACAGAGACCCATGTGGGCCCCCAGTGTGGTCTCTGTCCTCAATGCTATGGGCAGGCAGCATTTACCCCCCAGCAGAAAGGTGACAGACACAAAGCATGGAGCCACCTGAGAGAGGACCGCGGAAGTGGACTTGCCCGTTATAACTGGTCCAGGGCAGAGTCCGAGGGACAGCTGTGCCTGGGTTTTATACTCAGTGTGTAAGGAAGAGGACACTTGTTCCTGGAAGAGGACTGTGGCTCCATCTTACTACGGAGGGTTCCCAGGAGGCAAAGTAATTCCCCGTGTTGGCGGAGCTATGCATGCAGTCAGCCCGTGCCCTCGCTCCCCTATCCAGGAAGCCTGTCCTGTATGCGTAGGCCATTCCCTTGTGGTCACCCTGCCTTTACTCATGGAAGATGCCAGCAGAGAAGGAACTGCACAGTCCCAGGAACATCACTGTACCAAGGTAAAGGGAGAAGCCAGGAGGTCACACAGACTTGTGGGAGGGGCCTCTCGGTCATCTGAGACAGGGAATGGAAACCAGGCTTCAAGGTAAATTGCTAGCCCAGGCAAGTACTTCTTTTCTGAGTGTCGATTGTGTCCTGATCCCCCCCCCCCCCGTGAATATTGGGGAAACTGCAGGCATATCTGGGAGCTGTCCACGGCCGCAGAATGAGCTGCTAAATCATTTAGTTCCTGGAGAGAATAACTCGGGGCTGAATTCCCTTGGACCTGTGTGTCTTCTGTCCCTCCACTTGGGGAACCAGATCGACCTATGACATCTCATACGCCCACCAGCATAGCTGTTTAAGCTCCTGGGCACCTGTCCAGCTATGATCTCCATGCCGAGTCTCAGAAGGAAATGCCTTGGTGACTCACACAGCCACGTGGTGGCTGTCCTTGCGGTGCACAGCTGGCTCCACGTCCTATGAAGACTTCAGCACCAAATAAAGCCTTGTTCCCTCTAAGCTCTAACAGGAAGTCGATACCAACCTCGGAGAGAATCTAACCAGGGTCACCTGGGGTCCAGCCTGGGGCAAGCTGTGCAGACAGGGCTTCCTGGAGGATGTCACATCTTCCTCAGCCAGGCCCTGCCTGACACCCACAGACTCTCTCAGGGCCATGTTCATAGGGAAACCCTTAGAATTTAAGCTCTGTCTGGTGGCCTTGGATTGAGTTTCTGATCAAAGCTCTTCCTCCATGCAGGGTGGAGTTGGGTGAAGGATTGAAATCCACTGCAGTTTGTAGGGTTGTGTTTTTCAAAGCCTACTTTTTTTGTTTTGTTTTGTTTTGTTTGTTTTTGGTTTTTTAGAGACAGGGTTTCTCTGTGTAGCCTTGGCTGTCCTGGAACTCACTCTGTAGACCAGGCTGGCCTTGAACTCAGAAATCCACCTGCCTCTGCCTCCCAAGTGCTGGGATTAAAGGTGTGCGCCACCACTGCCCGGCCCAAAACCTACTTTTAATAATGTTTCTTAAATGCTTTACCCTCCCTTCTAGACCACCCCCCACCAGAGGTAGTGAAAAGGAAAGGTTAATAGGGCAAAGGGGAAAGTGAACCTGTTTGGAAATAGTTCTTTGGGTAGACTCCAATCTGCATCGTCAGGCTATCGGAAGCTCAGTTCACAGGTGTCAGCAGCAGTAGTTTGATCCACTCGCAAACACCA
>JADRCD010216222.1:0-21635 GCA_019843815.1 Montemys delectorum
ATGTGTGTGTGTGTGTGTGTGTGTGTGTGTGTATGTGTGTGTGGTGTGCCCTTGCAGAAAATGGAAGTTCAGTTCTCAGCACACATGTCAGGGAGATCACAACTATTTGTAACTTCAGCTCCAAAGTGCCCAGTGCCCTCTTCTGGGCTCTATGGGTATCTGCACCCAAGTGTACAATGATACACATACATGCATAATAAGAATAAATTAAATGGTAAGACAGTTTTTTGCTTAGCAGTTCATTCCTGGAATCTCAGCAATTGGGAGGCTGAGGAAGGAGAATTTCAGTTCAAGAACCATCTAAGCTACATACATCATAAGATCCTGCCTTAAGACCAAAATATAAAATAGAATACATATTTTTTAGAACCCAAAATCTCATGAAATTAAATAATGTATGAGTCATAAATCAAGACTTAATTCCAGTGTGTTGAACTCTTGATCCTTCTCCTAAAACTTGAGCCATAAAAGCCATCAATGGTCTTGGTATCCCCCCCACTACCACCTTTACAAAGCCTATAAAACTAAGGACTGAATTTGAGAGAGCTGGCTCAGCAGTTTAGAGTGTTTGCTCTTCTACTAGGGGACCATTTTTTCCCAGAACCAACATCAGGGAGGTCACAACTACCTCTACCATGGGTCCAGCTCCCTGGCACTTGGCGCTGGCTTCTGGCTTTTGTCGATACCTTCCTTCATGTGTATATATGCCCACACACAGACATAAATGCATGTTTGTAATTTTTTAATAAAGAAAATCTCCTCTAAAAATAAAGATTTAATTTCTCTCACTATTCCATATCTATTCTTCTAACCCATTAAAAAATTGTTTTGTTTAAAATATTTTAAACAAAGGGGGGTTTGGAGAGACGGCTCAATGGTTAAGAGCATTGACTGCTCCTCTAGAAGTCCTGAGTTCAAATCCCAGCAACCACATGATGGTTCATAACCACCTGTAAAGGGATCTGATGCCCCCTTCTGCTATGTCTGAAGACAGCTACAGTGTACTCATATAAATAAAATAAATAAAAATTTAAAAAAATATATACAGAATTTAGCTGATTCTCCTGCTACCACACTGGCCTGAGTTCCACCACCTTTTCCTCTGACCTATGAGAGCCTCCTTGTTAGCTTCAACCCTGGCCTCTGCTACAACAACAGAACCAGGAATGATCATTTTAGCCAACGTGGGCTACAGTAACAAAAATGCCTTGTGGGGTACAAGCAACAGGTTCCAATTTCTCAGAATTGAAAGATCTAGACTAGAAAATGCAGCAGATCTGACTTTCTAGAGAGAGTCCTAATCATGACATGCATACAGACCCACTCTCCTGGATCCTCACACTGCTTAGAGCAAAGGGAGAAGAAACAAATACAGCCATGTCTCTTCTTATTTTACAATCCTATGAACCTCATCATGAGTGCTCTGACCTCATGATCTTCTAAGGCTCCATCTCTAAACACCATCATCACACTGGCGACCGGGGATTCGATACATGAACCCAACACAGAGGAAAGTCTTAAATCCATACAAAGGATCCTTTAATATACGACCTTGTTAAGACATCCAATCTGGGAGGGGCAGGGACAAGCTCCATCATTCCAGAGTAAAGCTAATATTCTTACAACAGCATACACAGCTCTCCATATTCTGGTACCTAGGATCTCTGTGGCTTCAGCTCTGATGTCTCTGGGGCTGTCATATCTCCTGCAGCTTGATTGTGCTTCTTGAAGTCCATCAAACACATGGCCTGTCTCCACCTTGGGACTTACACCAGCCATTCCTAAACATGACCTGTCTCCACCTTGGGGCTTACACCAGCCATTCCTCCTCCTCATTAAGTCTTTGGTTTCAAGTCCATGTCATTCTTTAGTTGGCTGAGGCTATTCTCCCAGTGTCCCCAACAACCCTGCTTAAAATCATATCTATTTTCTTGCACACCCATCCATCCTCCTATTTTCCTTTCACCCATAGTCCAAATTACATATTCATGTTAAGTACTTGTACTTGACTGTGACAAAATGCCTCCAGCAGAACAGTTTCTAAGAGAAAAACGTTGACTCTGGTTCACATTTTCAAAGGTGGGGAAGGCATGGTGTGCTTTCTTGGCAGGGAATTCTGTGGCAGAGGTCATACCAAACTGAAAAGAAGAATGGATGGAGGTAAAGACTGGGCTAGAGCCTTCAGAGACCTAAATCCGGTAATCGCCTTTTTATGGAAGAGGTCTCAGTTCTTAAAGGTTCCGTGGCCTTCCGATCAACAGGACAAGTTAGGAAAATGGTAATCAAAACGTGAGCTAATGGGGCACTTCAGATTCAAAGTTAGCATGACTGATATGCTACCTATAATATAAGTTCCATATAGTGTAAACCTTTATTTTGCACACTGATGTCCACATATTTGGAACAGTGTCTAGTACATAATCATATTCAGACTATTTATTTGCCAAGTCAATGAAATCTCTGAAGCCAGGTATCCTGAAGAATACCCTATTACAATCTCATTTTTTTTTTAAATACAACTTCATATTTGGCAATCGGGTTTCATATTGAACTGAAATTTGGCATTATATGTAGACACTTGACTTATTTACTCAATTCACACAAAATGTGTTTTTGATATTCAAAGTAACACAAGTGTAATAAAAAAAGTGTTTAGATAGAGGACATCATGTTTTATAATTGTGTAAATCATAAGGCCTGAGATGCATTTGTTGGGTAGTTTGTGGTTAGTCCTCTCTGTGGTGGCAATGGCAAACACATAATGGGGTATAATTTTCTCTGTGTTGAAAAGCAAGACAGAAACAATCAGCTGGCTTTTAGTCAATAACTATAAAAAGGACAAACTATGAAAAACATACAAGAAAATCAGTAAAATTTGCTAAACTATAGTATTTTGCTTTTGAACGGCTACTCGGCGTCTTTAGAATGCTTTCCACGGCCTTAAGGGATGAGACCATGGATTTGAATTGTCATTTCCACTTTGGGATTTTTTTTTCTAGCTAGCCTCACTGATGATTTTCCCTCTTGAAGAACTTGGCCACCTTTAACAAGAACAAACCTAGAGGGCTGGCAACCTAAGAGCTGGTGCCAAAGGAGGGGGACCACTCAGAGTGCCTCAATGCATGAACGGCAAGAATACCTCTGAGGAAGAGACAGGTGGTCAGCATTGAGTAAAATGTCAATTTCAAGAGCCAGGGAAGGAGCAGGAGATCAGAGCCATGGAGCAAGACAAGGTGGGGAGCCCAGATACCAGAAACGTGTTTGAAAATAAAAGACGAAGTATGTAATACAAGACAAGGTTATTTGCCATCAATAACCCAACCGTATCTGCCCCTTGGGAAGCCACAAGAGATGATTGCTTTCCCCTGGTCCCCGATGAACTTCTGTCACAAGAGTGGGAGGCACATGGACAAGTGAGCGGCCCTGTGCAGCTGTTAGCCAACAAAGATATCCTGATAATGACTTCCCAGTGAGAAGGAGGAAGGGTGAGCAGGGAAATCAGAGGCTTTCAATGCAGAGGAATGAGAAAGAGGCTATAAATATGACTCTCTTTAAGCTTTTTTTTTTTTTTTTTGAGACATGCAAGTTGTGAAGTCCCATTTTGGGATGTTAGATGATAAAGACTCAGTATTATCCTTCTGGACTGTGTGCTGAGTTGAATATTTCAAAGCATATTTACTACTCCTGCAAACCTTATGCTTCAACTATGAAGATGAGCAGTGTCCCTGGCAAGAGTGAGGACCTGCTAATCATCTCGTTTTCTCTACCTCTCTCACACACACATCATTAAGGGTACTTCCCTTGCTGCTATCTCCAGTCTCACTAACAGAGGAAATCTCTAGTCTCAACAAGGAGTGTGTAAGAGTAACATTATGTATATAGTTCCTTCTAAAGACTCGAACCCTCTTACCCTGCTATCGCTCTGGTATGGACTCCTCTTGGGACCTGGTGTGGTAGACCAGATAGACAGCAAATGAACCAGGCATAACATGTGGCTTTGTATTGAGAGTCTTGGATGTCTTTATCCACTCCCCTCAACTGACCTAGGAATGGGACTGACTCTTCACAGCCACTCAGTACACATGCATCCTGCTAGATGTTTGTCAGAGCCTAAAGATGGTAAAGAGAGGGTAATCAGGAACTAGGCTCCAAAAAGAGAGTCACAGGTTGAATTTGACTGTGATACATCATGCACGAGTATAAAAGTATTATCATTAAACTATGCTATCAAAGACACATAATAAAATATTTCAACATATAATGTAAGAAGACTACCATTACATAATAAGCTTATAGTATAGCTATTGTGTTTACTGACTAAATATATTTATCGTGCCTCTAAAATGTATCAAGCACTGTTGTGTTAAAATAACTGAGACACAGAAAGTGATCGCATAGAAGACACATCTCAATGTCAGACATCTCCATTTTCTCTCCTTTTTTACTGAGTTTCTTAAATACATTTGTCCATCAAAAAAAAATGTAGCCATCTCATTGGCTGCATTCATGAAGAAAAGCTACATTTTTCCATGCCATTCTAACTGGCTTAGACCCAAGTACCTACAGCAGCATTAAGAGGACTTAGTAGGTTTACAGAGATAAAGAAAGAGAGAGGGGGGAGAGAGAGAGAGAACATGAGTATATGAAAATGAATCAAAAGGGTCAGAAGGTTTAGGAGAGGAATTGAAGGGTAGATTTGATCAAAATACAATCTATGCACATAAGAAATTCTCAATTAAAAAGAAAAAGAAAAAGAGCAACTGCTTCCATTATCCTTAAAATAGAATCTTGGGGAATGGAAAAGGAAATGTTTCCTAATAAGCTTTAGATATAGCCACAACATGTGTAAGTTTAAGGTAATCACTACATCGTAATACCATAGGAATTAGCCTATGCCTATGGCCCCTTTGATTATCATGATTAGCATTTGCCAAACTGCTCACCCCTGGATAATACCTCATTGAGATGCAGCCAGTATACCTAACATAAACAAGACAAACATTTTAAAGAATAATGATTATGTATAGAAAACGGCAAACCCCATAAGGTCAAGGGTCATGCTTTGGGATAGAGAAACATCAAGTATTAGACATAGTCCACAGAACTAAAACATTAATTTGAAATAGAAAGGGGAGAGATGAAGCCATGCGCACTCTCCGCCCTGGTTGCTCCCTGAACTAGTTCTTTGTGAGCAGTTAATACGGGCAGCGTTCAATATTAAAAAGCAACATCTGTACAGGCAGCAGAGGTAATATATGTCCCATGCATGTGACACCCACAGAAACAGAAACTAAGCACTTTGAGATAGCAAGATGACCCAGGGCTAAGGCTCGAGCTCAGGGTCCCGTGTTCAATCCCCGTACCACAATCACAGACAAAGGTGTGTCACTTGATCCTCAGCATATGCCTATGACGTAATTTCTCTACTGTGTCCAATTTTGCAGGTGTGAACGTGGAAGTACAGAGAGAGAACTGCAAAAGGTGATGCCTGCCGGGGGGGGGGGGGGGGGTGGGGGGGGGGGGGGGGAGGGGGCTCCATTTAGCAAGGATGAGTCTGCATAGACTATTGGCTGCTTCCTCTTTACTCCTAAGAGTACTTCTCTAAGACAAAGGAAACTCCTCGGGGGTGGGAGGGCGGGAGGGAGGGGGAGGGTCCCACTCTAGAGACCTAGATTCTCTAGAGCGTGGTACAGCTTCCCTACCCTAGTCTACCTTCAAGTTTGTCAGATTTAGTGAGCACAGAGAAGCCCCTTACAAGAAACTAGTGCTTGGTGAAGTATCAAAAGACAGACTTGTCCTGCCTGGAAGCTCGAGCTCCTCTTTGCCTCATCCTGGAGCCTTGAGCAGGTGACCGACCCACTTAAGTCCCGGGTCCTTTACTTTAGAAATGTAGATGGCAGTGGGACCTGCAGGCTGCTGCTGTTGAATAGGATGAAGCCTTCAATGTAAAGAACTTAGAAAGCACCCAATAAATATTATTAATGCGATGAATAGGAGCACCATCAATAAACCATGAACCAAATGATCTTGGGGTTCTAATACTAGCAATAAAAATGGTTTATTTCTCTTCTGATTAAAAATAAAAAATAAATAAATAAATAAATAAATAAATAAAAAGGCCCAGAACAACCAAAACAAGCCATAACCCAGTCATAAACATTAAACCAATTATATCTTTTGTGGGAAAAATCAGAAAAGCCATTAGCCCAATAAATTTGTGTCATCAGTCATCCCGTCTATTGTAAAGCTATGTAGTCCAGCATCCTGAGACACCTTGCATCCTATAATCCCGGTGACTCCAAGAGGTCAAACAGGCACGCTCTTAACGCAGCTTTGTGAAAAGCTCAATAATTCATTTTATAAATTTCAGCTCAAAGCCTACACTGAGGTTAAGAAAAATTGACATTCGATCTGTGAACTTAACGTCAAGCTCTAGGAAAAAAAAAAACAACTCTGGGAAGCACATGTTTGTCGATTAAGCAGAAGCAGACAGTACAGGCGGCGGCATTGCCAAATTGTAAAACAAGACTTGGATATCACAGAAAATGTTGCTAGTTATTGATTACGTTGACCATTCACTTCCTATTGAGCCACCCAAAAGAACCATTCATTTTCCAGCCGAGCCTGCTCATTTGCAAGATAAAAGAGAGCCAGCTCTGCACATGCCCATAGTGTTCCCCACCACTGGGGGCAGCTTTACATAAGACTGCATTCACTGAAACCGAAGCAACAGTCCGAGCGAGCGAGCGGCTTACAGAATGACAGTCTGCAGGAGTGAGCTGAGAGTGTGCGCAGCCGAACCGGGCTCTCTTGCCTTCTGGGCTCCAACGCAGCTCCGTGGCTGAACTGGGTGCTCACCACCACGGGGACCGCCGGACTATGGAATACAGATGTGGCAGCACAGGTAGCCCCACGTTGCCTAGAGGAATACATCATGGGTTTTGAGAAGAAATTGTAGGATCCAGGTTTTTTTTTTTTTTTTTAATACACACAGACACACACACACACACACACACACTGTAAAGATGCAAAAACGTAATATCCATGAAGATCCTATTACCTAGGAGGACTCGGATGTTTTGCTGCGAATGCGGTGTTGGGATTTATTTGTTCTTGGAGTGTTCTGCATGGCTGGTAAAGAATAATGTTCCAAAATCGGTCCATCTCCCAAGGGGTCCAATTTTTCTTCCTGGGTGTCAGCGAGCCCTGACTCACTACACTGCAGCTGACAGGGGCTGTCATGCAGGCGGCCCCTAAGCCAAAGCAAAAGACCTAAGGACGACCTTTGAACAATACAAAGGATGGGTATGTTTTGATATTTTTCTTCTTTCCTTCTTAAAAAAAAAAAAATTGGGAAAAAAAAGCCTCTAAGCCTATGTAATAATTCTGCTTTAATTGTTTTAAAGATTATCTTTCTCTGGTCTAAGACTACAAATTCAATTATCAGTGGACACATTTCCTTGTTCAACTGTTAGAAATATACAATATCCTTATATTAGAAAGATGCTATTTGATGCTAAATGGTATCTAAATGTTTACATTTCTGAATGTGGAAATAGCTAGTTTTGCTTGTTTTTTTTTTTTTTAAATGCATTCGTTTTGGGGGGATAACTTTTCTAAGTTGTTTTTATTTCCAGGTTTCAATGTAATTAGGCTACTGCGCGGATCAGCTGTAGCACTGGTTCTAGCACCCACTGTCTTATTGACAATGCTTTCTTCTGCTGAACGAGGATGCCCTAAGGGTTGTAGGTGCGAAGGCAAAATGGTCTACTGTGAGTCTCAGAAACTGCAGGAGATACCCTCAAGTATATCTGCCGGTTGCTTGGGTTTATCCCTTCGCTACAACAGCCTCCAAAAACTTAAGTACAATCAATTTAAAGGGCTCAATCAGCTCACCTGGCTCTACCTTGACCATAACCATATCAGCAATATTGACGAGAATGCTTTCAATGGGATACGCAGACTCAAAGAGTTGATTCTGAGCTCCAACAGAATCTCCTACTTCCTTAACAACACCTTCAGACCTGTGACCAATTTACGGAACTTGGATCTGTCCTATAATCAGCTCCATTCTCTGGGTTCTGAACAGTTCCGGGGCTTGAGGAAGCTGCTCAGTTTACACCTCCGCTCCAACTCACTGAGAACCATCCCGGTGCGGATCTTCCAAGACTGTCGCAACCTGGAACTTCTGGACCTGGGATACAACAGGATCCGAAGTTTAGCCAGGAATGTCTTTGCTGGCATGATCAGACTCAAAGAGCTTCATCTGGAGCACAATCAATTTTCCAAGCTCAACCTGGCCCTTTTCCCGAGGCTGGTGAGCCTTCAGAACTTGTACATGCAGTGGAATAAAATCAGTGTTATAGGACAAACCATGTCCTGGACTTGGAGTTCCTTACAGAGGCTCGACCTGTCTGGTAATGAGATCGAAGCCTTCAGCGGACCCAGCGTCTTCCAGTGCGTTCCCAATCTGCAACGCCTCAACCTGGATTCCAACAAGCTCACATTTATTGGGCAAGAGATTCTGGATTCTTGGATCTCTCTCAATGACATCAGTCTCGCTGGGAATATATGGGAATGCAGCAGGAATATCTGTTCCCTGGTAAACTGGCTGAAAAGTTTTAAAGGTCTGAGAGAGAATACCATTATCTGCGCCAGTCCCAAAGAGCTGCAGGGGGTTAATGTGATCGACGCCGTGAAAAACTACAGCATCTGTGGCAAGAGCACGACCACAGAGAGGTTTGACCTAGCCAGGGCCCTCCCCAAGCCCACGTTTAAACCCAAGCTCCCCAGGCCGAAGCACGAGAGCAAGCCTCCGCTGCCCCCCACGGTGGGAGCTACCGAGCCCAGCCCAGAGACAGATGTGGACACAGAGCACATCTCCTTCCATAAGATCATCGCAGGCAGCGTGGCCCTTTTCCTGTCGGTGCTGGTCATCCTCTTGGTGATGTACGTGTCCTGGAAGCGGTACCCGGCGAGCATGAAGCAGCTGCAGCAGCGCTCCCTCATGCGAAGGCACCGGAAGAAGAAACGCCAATCGCTCAAGCAGATGACTCCAGGCACCCAGGAATTTTATGTAGATTATAAACCCACCAACACGGAGACCAGCGAGATGCTGCTGAACGGGACGGGACCCTGCACCTATAGCAAATCAGGCTCCAGGGAATGTGAGGTATGAAACATTGCGATTTAAAAAAAAAAAAAAAAAAGAAAAGAAAAAGAAAGAAAGAAAAAGAAAGAAAAAAGAAACAGAGAGAGCGCGCTCTAAAAGGCTGGGAAATAAGGGGGTGCTTTATTGAACTCCGCTGTCTATCAAGGGAACACGGTGCCCCTCCCCTCCCCCTCCCTCTCACAGTGCTGGCAAGGGCCTTCCCTGTCCCTCAGAGTGTGTTCATAATACTGGTCATTTTCCTCTCATAAATAATCAACCCATTGAAATTTAAATCCCACAATCAATGTGAAGCTGGAACTCTTGCTTAACACCGTGCCTAGGGTCTAAGACCCTTTATGGATTACATTAACATTACATTTGTTTCCAGATTAAAAAAAAACTTGTTTTTCCCCCGATGATCCCCACACCGGCTCTTCTCCTCCTTCTAAGAGGCTCAAAGCTTCTACTTAAGGTGATTTGCAGTTTAGCAAATAGGGGGTGGGGGCGGGGTGAGGGTGCGGGTGGCAGGGAGTGATCCCCCGGACTTTGGAGGGTTGAATGCATTTGAGGAGATGACTGGATTATGGCACACTGTAGAGAGTGAGAAACAATGCCTGCCTTATGAAAGAAAATCCCAGAAAAACTCTCCACAGAGGGTGGTGGGTGAAAGCAGTTTCTAGGGATTCAGAAAATACAACCAGCCAAGCACAAGGACGGGTGTCGAAGGGTTAAGATGCCCAAAAGCAGATGGCTGCCAAACACAAGGAGACCCTGAGAACACCAAGTTTGAACCTTGCAGCTTCATCTCAGATCCCTCGTGTTTTGTGGAATAAAACTAAAGGGGTCACCGTCGCTTTGCCTCTGCCTGTGTGTTCCCTAAACATGTTGATTCATTACACAACCAAGTCAGGAAAATAAGCACATTCCCTCCAAGGAAGCAGACAGTCCGCTGGCAGGGAGGGAGTTTTCAGAGCTGAGGTTTGCTAAGGTAAAAAGCAAGCGCTCTCTCACAGATCGGCAAGCTGGGATCTTACCAGGATGTGGCTGTTGCCTCTTCTTTGCCAAGACCCCAGTGTATGTAGTTCATAGAACCCTGATCCCTGTGCCTGCCTTCCTGTTCAGGGGCTCGTGAGGTTGTCCTGTGTGTCCTGTGATGTGTTCTACACAAACCAGACCCCTTAAGGACCGACACTTCATTCAGATGTCTGAACACTCTTCCCCCAACGTTATCCTTTAAAGGGATGCTCCTGATAACACCTTGGCACATCGAGCCATGGAAGTGTGTGTGTGTGGGGGGAGGGCGGGTTGCGGGGGAGGGGAGAGACTGACACTGTGACAGCTTGTCTTTGCTTTGCTGTTGTTGACATCACTGTGTCTCTGTGCTCATCTGTATTGTAACTCATCCATCAGTATGATTCTGTACTGAACCTGCTTGGCAGCCTGCAAGCTGCATGCATGTTTTTATGTCATTGGTGAAAGTCTGTTGACTGCAGCGCGATATCGTGCCCTCTGTATTTATGGGGTTTTGGAGAAATATATTTATTCTTGCCACCCCCTATTGTCCTCTCAGATGAGCAGTTTTGGTGTGGGCATAGACCGTAATGATATTGCTTTCTGCATTAAGGATGGTTCACCCTTGTGACCAGTCAGGCCTTCCATCTTTGACCACATCCCTAATCTTTTAAAACAGTGGCTGCAAAATAATAATAATAAAAGCAACGAAGAAAGTGAATGGATATATATATATATATATATATATATATATATATATATATATATATATATATATCAGGGGATTCAGATTATTAAAGCCATACTTCTATTCTCCGTAAGGAGAGGCAGCATTTCGAGGGGACTTATCAAGGTGCTTCCAGGAGACCAGGCAGTAGCTCAGGGAAGTATCACAAGTACAATATGTTTACCCATGACTAACCACTGAACATACATTTATTAATGCCAAGTGGCCACAGAGCCCCAGTGGATTCATGATGCAGACACACCTTATAGTATCACAGGCTGGGTGGCCACTGAGGTGCTTTTCACTGAAATTGTCATTTTACAGTTTTTCCTAGAGTGTCAGTAAATACATATTCCCATCTAAAAAAAAAAAATTTTCCCCCTTTGGTCAGCCTCATTCTTATCTGTACTATGAAGATGACTGTCATAATTAAATGCACTGTTGAAGTGGAAAAGAAAAGGCCCATTTCTATTCTTTCACTTGATCCTCTGTTTTCTGTATCATGGTATCATAGGAGCAAATACCACACATGCACACACATGAATATATGTGTATATATATATGTATATATATACACATATATTCCAAATATGCCATTGGGATATGCAAAATCTGTCTACTGTATTGAAAAGTATTTGTAAGGCTCAGAACCACTTGGCGTGTTAAACTGATGTAAGATTAAATGAATGAGCAACCCTTTCAAGACTGTTCACTTTTAATGCCTTAGAGACTAACTGACTGAGAAGACACCACACAAATACCTTAGAATAACAAAACACATCTTGACTCTGGGCATGGAACTGCAGGGTGGGGAGGAGTTGGCAACACATGTTTCTCCGTAGTTAAGGGCTCTTCTCCAGCTGTCAGAATGCCCCAAGAACCAATTTGTATCTCCTAAGGTGAGAGAGCTGTTTCTGCACTATTGGGTCACCCAGAAAAGCCAGGTAGCAAGGGCCTCTCCTGATCAGAGATTATTGTCCTTGTATCTGCCCCGTGGCACTTGTAGACTAAAATTTTAAATGTATTGCATACTGGAGAAGAATCCTTGGCTATTCTTTTTTTTTTTTTTTCTTTTCCTATTGCAAATTTACATTAACTGGTCGGTCTCCCTTAGTTAAGGGAGCATTCTGACCTGTTGAACTGCTTCGTGGAGACCCAGTGGAGGCAGGAGTCTCTCTGCCTTTAACGCTTCCTCAAAACAGAGAGGAAATGGAGTTCGTTCTTTTGGACTGAACGTTTGTGATTTGTGTTTCGTGTTTGTTTCTCGTTTGTTTACTAACCCCGGTACACATTGTGCCGAAGCAGGCAAGCTCCGTGCCAGAGACTTTTAAGCAATGTCATGCAAGATATAATCATTTTGAGTGACGTTGTACCTTCCCAGGATGTTGACGTGACATCTTTCCAAAGATTTTTAACCGTTTCATTTTTTTTTTTTTTAAACTTGATTTGGTGAGTCAACTAAGTAGATATTGGCAATGATGCTTTCTATAGAGTAGCACTGTCCTCTAGTGGCTGATCAGGGTAACTACAGCTGTTCGCACATTTTTCGCGTCTTGGTTTTTGTCTTTTGTGAACTTATTGGCAGCATAGGTTTCTCTGTCATCATATTTATTGTTAACTTTGTTATAAGGTATAATTATCATCCCTGTTATCAAAGAAATGAATGTCTATACATATTTTCTCAGTGGTAACAGAAAGAAAAGCCATAGAATTGGAATTGAGGGCTAGAAAGAAATGCCCAAAGACACAGCGCAAGCAGTAACGCAGGAAAAATAGATAAGAAACGCTTTAAGCATCTGTACTAAACGATATTAGCCCAAGTAGTCTGTAATGTTTTCATTAAAAGCGTTACTATGTTTTTGTGGTCAGGATTCTGAAATAGAGTGTAACAGGCTCAGGGAACCAGATCCCTGCGTTGCTCTTGAGAGAATCGGGACCGACTCTTGCTTGTCAGTAGTTATGGGAAAGCTGTCCATGGAGGGAGGCCTCCTCTTCAGCCTGAGAACTGTTCTCCAGTTTGTCAACCATGTCAGTGACCTGTGCTTCACTCCCCGGGCTTTCTCCCTCCTCCCTCCTTTGCAGCTAGCTAAACAGTGGTGCTATTAGCCCTCTCTGACAAGGGTGGTACAGTCTAAGAGGCGCTGATTCATGGATAATGAAATTATGCTCTCCTTCTGGGGAAGGGGAAGGCAGCGTCCCATGCACAGCTTTGGCAAGGGATGTCAGGATGCTGTAGGTGCACGGAGCGGCTCTTCCTTTGTCACTTACCAACAGGAGAACACGAACTGCTTATTTAAAATGTGGATTTGGACTAGCACCAGATAGGGACGTTAGCCCATCAAGCTGGAGACAGAATGAGTTCCATGTACAGTGAATGAGAGTTAAGCCATGAGAAATGAAAAAGTCAAAAGCCAAGTGGTTTCTTTTTTTGTTTGTTTTTGTTTTTGTTTTTGTTTTTCCCCAGCCCAGGGTTCTAATTGGGATCTAGATCTGCAGCAAACCCCCGGCACCTTCTATCGTCATACTCTCTTTTCCCATGTGTATTAAAAAATAAATAAACAAACAAAGGGCATTTGGGACAAACCATATGCAGGAAAAATCCTATCAGCAAAAGTGAATAACAAACCCTGTGAGAGAAAGAGAATTGGTGGGTATTAAATACTGCGTGGTAAACAGTTCTTCAAAGCTAATCAAACATCATCATCCTAGACACACAAGGAGAAGTCACAATGTCCTTGGCCCCAGGGGTCAAATGAACTGGACCTTATCCTGACTCAGCCTCCAGAGTCTTGGGTGGTTTGAAAGCATCAGATAGATGATCGTGAAAAACACCACAAAAAGAAACTGAGAGTTGTGTCTCACAGGTGGGGAAAAGATCACAGCTGTGTGTGACAGAATAGAAGGCCTAGAAGTTAAGATGCAATTCCGTTCTCTCTGATACTTGCTAAATCAACTCGGGTACATTCCTTGGCTTCCCAAAATTTGAAGACACCCACGGATTAGACCAGTTTGTGCTAATGACTGCTTACAGCTATCAGGAAAGTGAGTGTGAAAAGCTTTGTTTAATGCATATATTAATGTTATATATTACTTCCCTTTGTGTGTGTGTGTGTGTGTGTGTGTGTGTGTGTGTGTGTGTTTGTTCTTAAAATCGCACTTAGTAACATATTCTACCGTGCCTGCTTATATCAGGAAGTCTAGAATGTTTGACTCCCACAAAGTTTAAGACCCTTCATCTTGGGTTTTCTTATATCCATCTTGAGGAAGAAATAAAAACCATAAGATTTTATTAATAATCCTATGTATGTGGATATGGCATATTATATATATGATAAATACAGCTGTACCAACCAGCGAACACTGAGGCCAAAACTTATCAAACTAAGTAAGATTTCTATCTGGACCTCACAGGAGCCAGAGCCTTTCCTTATTGATTCGGCTTGCCACCCTCTCCTGAGCATGGCTGACTCTGTTGACTCTGTACTGACACATAAGCTTACGTGGCAAGATGGCCCTGCTTCTTAGCAGCACTGGAATGGGCCACGTGTGTTCTGCAAGCTTAGCACCTGTTGCCACCATGTGGGTCCCAGGCAAAGACCTCAAGGTTTCAATCCCTTACAGCCTTAGGGGGGCTGGGAATGCCTAGGGCCAGAACGTTTACCTTCACTAGTAACTATGAACTTTGGCAACCGGGGCGGGGGAAGGGGGAAGCTATCAAAAAAGAGACATAAAGAACAAGAGATTTCTTTTATTTTTTTTTATTTCTTTAATTCATCCTATTATAATAGCAAATAACTAATCAGAGAAAGACCACAATCTCACTTCCCATCTCACCAAGTACATGGTTAACGAATGTGGAAACTGGGTCTTTGCTATTTAGGTTCCTGGAACATGTCTAGAGAGCAGAGAGAAGACTCAGGGGTTTTAAAGAAATTTTTGTTGGGTTCACTTTCTAGGGTGACAGGTGAGTGCTCCTCGGTGAGCTCTCCAAATCTTTTTTTTTTTTTTTGTCTTTTCGAGACAGGGTTTCTCTGTGTAGCCCTTGGCTGTCCCGGAACTCACTCTGTAGACCAGGCTGGCAGAACTTGTTTACAGCGTATGCATCGTGCCAGGGATGGAGGAGAGTGCCGATTACCCAATAGCACATTGCCTTTTAAACTCAACATTCTAACAAAAAGGTGATGAAAGGCCAACTGACCCTTCTCTCTTTGCTCCAAAACCTGCTAAATATATCTATAGTGTTTTCTGATTTTCAGTGAAAGAGAGAGAGAGAGAGAGAGAGAGAGAGAGAGAGAGAGAGAGAGAGAGATGATACAATTGAATTACCAGTCTTGCAAATACTAAAACTCTTTTCCTATCCAATTAACTAACTCAAGACAAGCAGTAACGGACTTTAAGCATGGAAGGCATCTACTGTACTTCATCAGTTAGAAGCATCAGTTATCAGAGTTTTGTTTTCTTGGGGATGAAAATGGTTTTTGTTTGTTTGGTTGGTTGGGTTTTTTTGTTTTGTTTTGTTTTGTTTTTTGCTTTTTTGTTGTTTTGTTTTGCTTTTTGGTATCACACGTTGAACACTAAAGCAAAGGCTATCCACATTCAGCCAAGGCATTTTTCTGTTGAAGACTAATTATCTCCTCTATCCATCTTCCATCAAAAAGCATAAGGCTTCGTTTACATATAAATCCTTACTCAGCATCCTTGTGGCTACAGTTTATTGATGAAGTGGAGAGACCTATCGGACAGCGGGTGTCGAGCACACGGGCGCTGAATATCAGCATCCCGTGAAGTTCTGTGGCTTCCGCCAGACTGTTTTGCTTACAGTTTTCCTTGCAGTTCTTATTGATCTCTCTCACAGTTTTCTCTCCTTGAACGTGAGTATTCAGACTGTCAGAAGGAGCATGAAAACAACCAGTGTAGATCGGGAGCTACGGGACAGAGGCAGGAGTACCCTTAGAGACTGGTAGAAGCCATAGGCTACTCTCCAAGGGCAGGGCGACAACACAGACGACGCGCTTCAGGGTCACCGTTGATTTAGGGAAAGGGTCTTGTCCGACTTGCATGGCAAATGTAAAGGACAGAACGTGACTCGTTTGGGTTTGTCTGCCTTGGGGTCACTGGAAGTCAAAAACAACATCTGTGCCTTTGGGAGTTAATTAGAGGACTTAAAACAGGGTGATATGGCCAGAGACATATTGTAAAGGTCTTTTTGTCTTCCACGGAGCCTGCCATGTGGTAGACGATGATGCTCAAAGATCCATATCCTATACATCCGTGCATATCTTACACCTGTTCTGCCACAAAGGACTTCCCTAAAGTAACTCCTGCCCCATTCAAAGGAGGCATTGTAACTAACCCAAGTTGCCCTCTTTCGGTTCTCTTCTTCAGTTCTCTTCGGTTCATGATTTCCAGTGATTTGCTCCTAAGATCTCTGTCTGCTAACAAAGTGTTCACCTGCTAGTCCTGGATCCGTCCCAGACTCTGGCATCCACTCCACCCGCTTTAGCCATTAAAAGGCGCCATGCACTTAGTCCTATGTTGTCGTCGTTGTTTATAGGGAGGGTTGAGTTGTAAAAATGTAAAATCCTACATAGACTTTAATGGGCTCTACTCTGCTCATTTTTATGGTCTAATACACTTTGATGTGTAGGATCTTTATTAGTTTACAGTAAAATGCAAAAAAAAATCAAGGTAGTTATAAATTACAAGGGAAAGGTCAAGGTGGATTTTTTTTTAAGCAAAACTGTTTATAGACTCTTATCACATATTTAATTTAAAACATAACCCCAGGAATGGGCATTCTATGCCTTACCCTCTTGCCTACTAACTTGCTCCAAGGCTGTCACTGAAATCTTGAATCTGACTTTTACATTCCTTCCTCACACTTTAGGGGTTTTTATTTTATCTGTGGCATGGTTGAAATGTTCGGTGCAACCTAGCATCAGGTGTGGGGTTATCCCCCTTAGGCCTTTTAGGCCTCCCATGAGTTTCGCCATTTAGAAAGATCATCCATGCTGAAATCCCTCCTCCTGGTGCTTCCTTACGCCTGACTGAATGCCTCTTCCCGGATCCAGGGCTAATGTTCCATCTGAGGATCCAAGAGCACTTCCTTTTTTAAAAAGGAAAAGATTTATTGATTGTTACATGAAGGTACACTGTAGCTGTCTTCAGACACACCAGAAGAGGGCATCAGATCTCATTACAGATGACTGTGAGCCACCATGTGGTTGCTGGGGTTTGAACTCAGGACCTTCGGAAGAGCAGTCTGTGTTCTTAACCACTGAGCCATCTCTCCAAGAGCACTTTCTTTAGGGAAACTCGTTCACTCATCTCATTCACTCACAATTACTGTGTTATGCCTTCTTTCTCACCAAGCCCCACCCCTGAAGAAGTGGTTTGTGTTCTAGCAGGAACATGGGCTGCTGCTCCTTAAAATACCACTGTGAACTCCTGTCCTGGCATCTGGTTAACTGTGTGACTTGGAGTTTTAGCTTCTTTGTTAAAAAAAAAAGAGAGAGAGAAAATGGTTTTATTCATGAAATGATAAAACCATCACAGGCAAGCTGCAAAGGGGACAAAAGTCATTGTGTTTTCAAACATGATTACATGCTTTAAAAAAAAAAAAGTCATGTATCATGTATTGCTTATTGGCTAGTCAAAAGATATTATTTCCGGTACAATGTGAATGAGAACCCCAGGACGTGCTTGGGCCCGACGAACCAGTGACTTTCTCCTTTCTTCGTGCACCCTAATATCTAAGCACCCTCGTGGTATCTTAATACTCATTTCCCAATATAGTTTTATTCTATATTTATAGATTTCTATTAAACTCAAAAGGAAGACTCTAAGCTGTGACAAATTCAGACATGCCTTGCCATGTGACTCTTACGGAAGCCACGCGTGAGGACAGCCCGCAGCCCCCAAAGGAAGCCAATCTACCTCTCTACCTTCCCCTGTCTCTGAAGTAGGCTGCTTCTTGCTTCGCTGCTGTGCGCTCCTGCTCTTTCCTCTTTCTCAGATCGCCAAACCAAACCATCTCAGCCTTTATAGGATGCAGGCAACCCTGCCCCTACTCACTCTCCATGACCCTTCCCTGGTCTTAACACCCCCCTCCTCCTCCTCCCACCTTCTGTCCTTTAAATCTGTGACAGAAACTATGTCGCAGGCTGCCCCATGCTTGAGTTCTTGAAATGCTGGCTGGTGTTGGTCTTCTGAGCAGATAGATTTCTTTTCTTAATTCTTCTAATGTGATTTGATACAGACACTTCTGTACCAAAAAGTGATAAAGTTACTGTTACAAACAACCACCCAGAACAAACATACAAATTCTTTGGGAGCTTTATTGCATCAGTCTAATGTATATTATATATATTATATATAATATATATTATATATATATATCTTATACATAATATATATAATCATACATATTATATATCATATATTATATATTATATATCATACATTGTATCCTATTTTCCCATTCCCATTTTATCACTGAGGCAATTTCAAAATCTATTTTTTTGAAAAAGTAGAGTATAAGCAATTATTACATTCAGCTATAAAAATTTATTTCTATGTGGGCAATGATCTGACGGTGGCTTTTGCTTAGGATAGGTCTCAGGACTTTCAATATTTTCCAGGACATTTGAATGCGGAAAAGCAGCTTTTAAAAAACTAAGGAATGGCATTTTACTTAAATTACTGTACTTTGTTTTAGTGAACTTGGGAGACCTGGCTTCTCTTGGCACACCTGTTCCTGGAAAAGGTCCTTTGATCTTGAGTTTAGATGGCTATTGATCTGGGTCATTGTGTAGTTGCTGATTTGGGCACATTCTGAGGGCTTGCTTCTCTTCCTGCTCAGAGCCGGGTACCCTGCCATCTCCCTGGGACCTAGGCTGCAGGTCTGCAATTCTCTGATCATACACATCTCCAAAGAACTACAATTGGAGGCTCCAAATTTCAAAGACTTTTGGTGGTATATTCATCTTTCTGTTCATCTCACGGAAAAGAAAAATCATGTATGCAGAAAGCATACGAATTGCATGGAACCAAAAGCCACCTATGACTGCATCCCCTCCACCCCTCCATCTCTTGACCCTTTCTCCTGAGTGGCTTCTCTCTCATCTCCACAGTGAGTGTTATCCTGTTCGTCTCTCTATCCAACTTTTATTTGTAAGCTTATCTACACGACTTGAACACGTACCTTCAGGTCATAATAAAGGGAAAACAGTAATGATGTTTAATCTCTTAGGAAACCAATAATTAAAATGATACAGTCTAATAATTTAATGAAATAGAGAGTAAAATATTCTAGTTGTATTCAAGATCTTTGAGGCTCTAGATGAAAAACTATAATTTTGTAAATTGCAGCTTGATTCAGAGTAGAAACCACATGCTCTCTAGTCTATGTTTAAGCCACGTTTTAGTTCTGGTTTGTAGGGTAGGGCAGACTTGGGCTATTATTTCTCAAGTGAGATATTGCTCAGGTTGGGGACAGTGGTAAAGGTTGCCATGGCCAAAACAGACCGGACTTCGAGACATTTATCATGGGAGGGTGCCAATAGAGCCTTCCCTTTCTTTGTAAACATGACCACAAAGATCTCCAGGAGCCCTGCTGTGTGTTTTCCTGCTGTCTACCTGTAATTCCAAGGCAGCCTAATCTTTAGTCTTCTTCTAATAGCATTGCCCCTTTGTACATCTTGTCCCACCTGCCCAAAGGTTCCAGTACAATCAGTTCTTCCCTTTTTAATCCATGTCCCTCTTGCTTCAGACAGCTCTAGTGGCTACACTATCATGGTTTCCAGTCCTTACAAACTTCCACATCCATATTAAAGAGAGAAAGCAAAGGAAAGGTTGGGTTTTAAAACAGTTTTTATTCTCAGTAATGAACCATACTTGGACTAACCCAGGTAGAGAGCTTCTGTGTAGCCTGAACTCATGCAAACGTTGTTCTGAATTCTGCCTTAACCTCTTTCCAATGAACAAATTCACATGAAATATCAAGTGATCGAATGAAGGATCCAGGTGATTATCTAACCTGTAGCCAATCATAGAAGCAAGAGACATTCTTGAAATACTCAGCAGCCTTCCTGGAGAGGCCCTCAAATCATTTCCCACAGGTGAGATTTGTACATAACACTGTTGGCCACCATGATCTCCTCACATTCCACTCCTCTGAAGATCTAGCAGCACGTTTCGGAAAAAAAACGGTTGAGCAGCTAACTCACTCATGACCATTTGGTTGGCTGAGCTCACAGTGGCCCGCTGATGAGTCTACAGAGGGCGAAGAAGCCCTGTCTGATCTTGTATTCATATTTCAATTGTTGCCAAGTACGGATGCCATCTCTGGAGATGGGACAAAGCAACTTAGGTTTCTAAGTGTTCCTGTGAGCTCCAGGGAAGACATGCTTCCTGCTGCAGGTACATTTTGGTGCCAAGTGCTGTAAAGAATGCAGCAGTGAGCTTGCTCCTGCGTTTTAGAATTCATTCTCCACCTGTAACGTAAGGGGGAGGAAAAAAAAAAAGAAGATTGGCCCAACACTCTTCAAGAGTACAGAGGAAAGGCCATCAGAAAAAAAAGAAGTCCTCTGTGTGTACAGGGAGGTGCTTCTCGAGGCAGACAGCTACACCACAGTAGAGACAACATTTCCTCAGCTGATATAGTTCATTAAGATGCACAGTTACAACAGGCTCCCTCAGAGCCTGCAGCTGAATGACCCAAGTCTCCATTTTGCTCCAATGTCACACAGAACGTGATGAGTCGAACACAATTCAACTCGCTAAAACCCAGGCCTGTGAACACCACATACCATTGCTCGGGCACATTTTAAAAGATGCCAGCACGATTTACGACAGAATGGGAGAAGACATTTGCAGGCAGGCAGGCAGGCAGGCAGGCAGGCGGGCGGGCAGGCAGGCAGCAGGAGACTCTCCTAGCTTGCTCTCAAAGTAGCTTTCAATATAATCCATAGATAGATCTGAAGGGTGAGGGTCCAACTCTAAATGCGAGGACCCTCCCCTCTTGGTCTCCAAACGTATGGGGGATTTGCATCTGACAGACAGCCTCCCTTGGCTTCGGGGATTTACGAGTTATAGGAGAACTCAGAGGCCACAAAATCTATTTGTCAAATAAACTGCAGAACACAGGGGGAGCCTGCAAGGCTCATTTGCAGACCTCGGGATGAGCCGGGAGGAGGGGTTCAAACAGCTGCAGCCTTCACTGCACTGGCCCGTGCCAGCCAGAATTCAAGCTGAATGAGTCAGAGCGGGGCTCGGAGAGGGGGCTGGCAAGTGAAATTAAGAGGGGGGGGGAATTAAAAAGACAGAAGTAGTTTTAAGATGCAAGTACTTCTGAAATCGGTCCATCGGATTAGCAGAGTCATATTCCCTTAGGCGTGACCTGTAGAATCTTAAAGGTATTCCAATCAAATTGCAGTGTGGAAGACTTGCTTTTATTCCCTGGTGTCAGAGAGAGCTGAAGATAATATCCAGCTTTTGGTTTGACTAGACTAATAGCCTAAGGTCCTGCTTGTTCTGCAAACATGTCTGTAAAATGCCACTTTTATGATCCAAGACAATTCTGAAGGTTAGCAAAGACAGAGGTTACCATTCGGGCTGACCAGGTTCTCAGTGAAAGACCTCTGCCCCACTCTCCACCAAGTGTTTGCACTCAGAGCAGTCAGCTGACTTTGTGGCTTAGGTGGACAGCCTGGCATGAAACGTTGAAGTTGCCAACTTAGCAGTTTG
>JADRCD010216223.1:0-39211 GCA_019843815.1 Montemys delectorum
CCGCGGGGGGCGGGCGGCGGCCCACGTGACGGGAAGCGGCGGCGGCGGGGCCGGCAGCCCAGGAGCCGCGGCCGGAGCGGGCGGCGGTGCCCCAGGCCGCGGGCGGCGCGGGACGACTGCGCTACGCCGGTGAGAAGCGAGGGGCGGCTTGCCGGGGCGGCGGGTGCCGGGCGGGCTCTGACGGGCGCCGGCGCAGGTGCAGCGGAGCGGGAGCGGGCGGGCGCCTGCAGGGCTGGGCCAGGTGTGCCGCTGGGGGCCGGCGTGCAGGCTTTGGGGAACCAGAGGTGGTCACCCGTGCGGGGTCACTGTGTACGCTGTGGTCTGGGGGTGTGTCAGTGTAAGGAAGAGGAGAACCGAGAGACCTCGTCCTTGAACTTGCATTTCTGGGGAGAAAGATCGGGATCGGGAAGGATCGTGCTGGTGTGCCTCCACCCTTCAGGTGGAAGGGTTGGGGTGCGTGATGTAATTGAAGTTTGCTGAGGTCTGTAGATTAGGAGTTGAAATTGGGGTCAGGCTTGGGTCTGAATTGAGAGACTAGGAGATTAGATAGGGGAGTGTTGGTCAGGGACGAGGAGGCCCGTGTTAGGTCTCTGACCAGGTCGGGGCTGGGAGCTGCACCCCAGGGAACTTTTCCTTTCCATTGCCTTCTGCTTTATTTCCCCTGCTTCATGAGGCTGCCCCGAGTTGCCTCCTGGTGTTGCTTCTGTCAAATGGTTGTTGGTTGAGTCTGAGAGGTCGCTGTTCTTGGGGTACAACTTGGATGCAGAAGCGGAGTTCACACCGTGCTTCTTAGTGGAGGGCTGCAGCCCGAGCAGATACGATTGAGCACTCCTGTGCTTCGGGTAGGGCGTGCTGGGTCAGGAGGCCAAGTAGGCAACGTTGGTATTAAAGTGGTGGCAAGGGACAACACAGAGGAGTGTGGGAGGAGGGCAAGGCTGTCCTGCCTGCTACTAACAAGAGATTGCTGGGCAGAGAGTGGCTGGTGTGGTGCCTGCTGCATCTCATGCTGGTGGTCATGATTCTTTCTTGGTCAGCAAAGTTGAGGACTCATAGCTCTAGGGTCCAGGAAGAGACATTTGGACAGCTGCTTCCTTTTCTTTTTCCTCTCATTTCTGCTAACCAAGCAACTGTCACTTTGGTGTGTAGTAAAAGGCGGTGCTTGACCAGAATCCCCAAGACCCAGCTCACAACACACTTCTCAGACCCTGGTTCACCCCATGGCCAGGAAGAGGGTAAGGCTGTGAGTTTAAATCCCACTCCGGTCACTTCCTAGCAGTGACCTTTGGATGCCGTTTTCCTGATCAAAACAAGGCTAATAGCTAGGTGTGGTGGTATCTGCATTTAGGAGGTAGAAGTAGAAGGACTGGGAATTCAGGGCCATCACCAGCCATCCATGACTATGTATTGGAGACCAGCCTCAGTTACTCGAGGCCCTGCCTTATCTGCCCTATTCACCAAGTAGGGCTAATTTGACAAAGGGTGTGTAGATTCTCATAAGAAAATATTCATGGGAAGCATCTATCTCAAGACCTGACACTTAACAGAAATACAGTAAATGATTATTCACTAATAAAAATGAGAATGTTAAGGCCATGCTTCTACTCTGAAAATTCATAGTACAGTGATGTGAGCAGTCGTTGACCCCATGGAGGTTTTACTCTGGAGTTAGTCTGTGGATTCTGGATTTCAGTTCACTGTACATGACAAGGTGTGCATGTTCAGCTCATTGGTAAGACTTGGTGTGACTCTTGGCCTTATTTTCTCTGCTATCCTTCCTCCTGTATCTGAGTTATAGTCTTCTATATATCTATCTTCTATGATCTGTATATTCTATATATATCTGAGTTAAAGTCTTCGGGCCGTAGAGTTGGTAACAGAGCTTTTACAGGCTTGCACGGTCAATTCAGCTTTGGCCCAAACTCTCTAGAGACAAAGGTTGGTACTATGCTTCACGAGCAGCTTCTTCTGGTTGTGGAACTGTAAAAGGCCTGGAGCTTGCTGTTGACCAAGCAACAGTGGGACTTGGGAATGTAGCTCAGTGGGTAGACTGCCAGCCTAGCATGGCAGAAGACATTAGGTCTATCTCCAGTACTGCATAAAGCCAGTGTAGTGGCTGTAATTCCTCCACTTGGGGAGAGAAGCAAGGGGATCTGAAATTCAAGGTCTTCTCTAGCTACATACCAAGTTAGAAGGGAACCTGGGCTACATGAGACCCTGGTTTGTGTTTGTTTGTTTGTTTGTTTTCTTAATCTTACCCAAGTGAGCAGGTGCCCAGCACAAGTGCACATGTAAGGTTTTGAAAACAATACATGTATTTTCTAGACCCGACTTGCAATTAGCATTTCTGGTTTTTAACAATTATTAACAGCCTTTATTATTAATGCTAAAGTTTTGATCCTTTATGAAAACCATGGCAATCTTACTGAATGAGTTAAGCATCTTGTCTTGGTCAGGATCCAGTCCTTGTTAGAAAGACATTAAAGTTATCATTTGTGGCAGCCAGGTGTTTGGGTTTTGCAGAATAATTTGGCTCGGATCTTACAACTCATCTCCTCTGTGGCAAACCCAACCTGTTTTACTATTTTGAAAAATATATGGCTACAAAATGAATGCAAAACTAGCAATTCAGTCTGGGGCTACCCTACATGAGGCTGAGTGCTTCTTGCCTTAAAATTCCCTTAGAAGTCTTTGTGAAGATTTGAGATCAAGATTATTTTCTCATAGTCAGGTAGCTGCTATAGAATAAATTAAAAATTCAACAAAAGTAATGTGAGTAAGATAACTGCCTGACATCTCCTAGGCACGTGATAATTCTTTGTTAGTGTTTGAAGGTTCTGTTTTGAGGACATTGTTAGGTGGTAAGTGCTGAGAGACCCCTATTACCACCCCACTCCTTTCCAATACCCCTCACTCCTTGCTCCTTCAGTTATAACCATTGATATAACTCATTTATCATGTATATGATATCCTAGTAGTCCTACATGTGTACACAACATTTGTATGATAACTACATACACTGTAGGTAAATATATAGTACATATATGTGACATACAAATATATGTACACAGTCATTCTTAGTATCTTTGGATTTGGGTTCCAGAGTTTTCCATGGATACCTACTTTGTGAAGCTTAAGAATTATAGAATATAAGATTCTGCAGTAGTTGTATGTAACATCTACCAGTGGTGCCATATGCTTTAAGTCATCTAGATGAACATGTTTGGTACAGGCACATATAGCAGCCTGGCGTGATACATACTATATCATGTGTGCCAAATGCTTTCAATAGAATCCCATATCCATGGGTTCAGATGTGGAACCCATGGATTATAGGACAACTTATGTTTTTATATTTTTATCATTTGTATCAGCAAAGCTAGCAGTAGTTGGATATAGATGTGTCCCAGGGTAATATCAAGACGTATTAAACCATAACTGTCTTCTCCCCTCTATCTTCTCCCTCCATATATCTCTGTCAGGTCGCTGGAACAGGCCAGTATTCTATGACTGTCTACTTTATTTTATTTTATTTTATTTTATTTAGTTTTCATGCTCAGCTTTTTACTGTCTCTTCCATACTTGTGTTGATCAAATGTTGCCTGGTTACAAGCTAATATATTGGTTGTTGGCTTCCAGCAAATCTCAGGATTGAGTCACTAAACTAGGTGCTTTTCAGCAAGAACAACTTATGCCAGGTAAATATAGATCCTGGTTTGATAGGAATGTATCTGAGTCTCAACAAGACAGGTGGAATCATAGAATTCATCTTTGGGACTCACAGCAGAGAACTAAGAGCCCCGCTGATCTCAGGAATCATTTCAGGACCAATTCCACCTGGGCCAGTCTCCTTGAAGGGTCCAGACCTCCACGTTAGAGTTGTTGCTGTAGTCAGAAAGACTAGGTCAGAGGACGTGAACTCAGCTTCCCTGTAGTCAGTAGAACTGGGGAAATGTGGATTTGGAAACAAATGAGGGCTAACACCTACCTATGTAGCCGAGCACCACTAAACAAGTCATAGAACAGTTCTGTCATCTCTTCTCTTCCCAGAGTTGTGAGGAAGGAAGCTGGGCTCACCGGTGTGTTCAGCCATTCGCAGCACTCAGGTGACTAAATCAAAAGCCTTCTGAGACTAGCCTATGCTATAGGATAAGATCCTATCTCAGAAAACAGAGAGAGAGCCCAGGCATGGTACTATGTTTGTAATCCCAGTACTCAAGAAGCTGAGACAGGAGGATCAGGTTGAATTAGAGACTACCCTAAACTACAATAGTCTTAGACAAACAAGTAGCACCCTACACACACACACACACACACACACACACACACACACACTACAAAGAGGGACATGGAGCAAGGAAAAGAATGAAGTGAATTAAAAATAGCTGTGACTAACCCAATGCTTGGGGCTCTCATGGGGGTTAGCCAGGGTGTTCTCAGGGGTACATTGTTTGATACCCATTCAGCGTTGGAGCAGCTTTTGTACTATACATGTTATTATGTACACACATCACCCATTCTCGAAGGGGCCTGTGTTTTGAAATTAAGATGTCTGGATTGGAGCCTCAGCTTTTCAAATTCCAAGTACCAAATTTTCAAATGGTGGTTGATGAAGCCATCTGAACTACCCCATTCTCCTCGGGCAGCTAGATGACAGTGCTGGGGAAACCTACAGTGGAATGCAAACCTATACGGAGGTAGATACACAGACTCAACTGCAACCACAAGGAGGTGGGTTAGACACAGCCAGAACTCAGATTGTCAGTTGACACTGGGAGTGTCTGCCACATACCATTCCCACTGCCATCATTCATGTAGGACACTTGAGCTCCGGGGACTCAGTCCTTCCAGAGAGCTTTGCCCTTTCCCAGCCCCAGTGCTCATGCTCTACACGTCTCCGTCTCCTCTGGCTGCTGCCCTCAGAGCTCAGACTCTAGTTCTCAGCCTATCAGGAATCAGCTTTCAGGCTGCAGAAATGCATCAGTGCTTAAGAGCACTTGCTGTTCTTCCAGAGGACTCAGCATCAGTAGCACATAACTGCCTGTAACTCCAGCACCGGAGGATCCTATGCTCCCACACATAGCATAAAGAAATAGCCATACACTTATACACATCAATTTTTTTTTAATTAAAAAATGTTAACTCTTATTGTTCCAGTTGAGATAAAATATTTCAAATGTGCAAACATCCCAGTTTTCCTCATGTGTCTGTGTGTGTGTGTAGGGGGGGAGGCGGGGCCTGTGCTAGTCTTGAACTTGTGGTCATCCTGCTCCAGTCTCTAAGTAGCTGAGACTGAGGGGTGTCCTACTGGCCAGGCTTTAAACCCTACTCTTTGAAAAGCTTTTAACTTCAAGGTGTTATCTAGATTGATTCTCTACCCTCAAGTGTAGAGAAATCACCTCCCAAAGTAATTCAGTAAAGATCTCCAACCCACCGGAGAAGCCCCAGGAACACTAAAGGGAGCCTTGTCTTGGACAGTTTTGTTCCCTGCCTTGTGACTATGGACATGCACATCTGACCAGTTCCTTTACTTGTAGAAAAGGACCCACCCCTGTCTCTGTTTCTCTTTCCCCCTTCTCCTCCCTTCCCCTGCCCTCCTCTTTATCTCCATCTCTCCAAGGGCAGCCTTGCCTTTATCTCTTCTAAAAGCCTTCCCTGCTGAGGAAGCGTTGTCTGTTCTGTTCTTTCTTTGTAAAGCACCTTAAAGACCAGAATGACCTACCATTCTAGGTACAGGGTCCACCTTGCTGCCTACCTTTCCAGTGTACTGAACTCTGGTCCAAATGTCAGAATGACCATTTGATTTCTTTTCACTTCTAGTATAACTCCATAAGCCAAAAACCAAAACAAAACAACTTTACCATGGAACAAGAAAATCCCAAAGCTATTTTTCGGTATCTGAGAAATGGCCCTTAAAAGTGGAGTTAAGCTAGGGGGTGGTGGCGCATGCCTTTAATCCCAGCACTTGGGAGGTTGGGAGGCAAAGACAGGTGGATTTTTGAGTTCGAGGCCAGCCTGGTCTACAGAGTGAGTTCCAGGACAGCCAAGACTTCACAGAGAAACCCTGTCTCAAAAAAACAAAACAAAACAAAACAAAACAAAACAAAACAAAAAAAAAACAAAAACAAAAAAAAGGTGGATTTAATGCAAACTAAGTACTGGATTTAAATGAACAGAAATTGTGAGTCAGTCAGTTATATATGTGATAATTAGATGCTTCCATGAAGTGAAATTTTAAATGAAAACTATGCAAGTTGTGAATTATAGTAAGTTTACTGAATGGATTCTTTTTTTTTTTTAAATTCGTAAGATTAAACTAGTTTGGGTAAGTAACTATTTTATAAATATATATCACAAAAATTAATGTTTAAATCTAATAGGAAAGTAGATGGTTAACCCCACAACAGTTGTGTTCACTATTGACCAATCAAAATAATTATATTCTATATGAATGTCACAATAAGGACTGGGGAGATGGGCCAAAGCACTTGCCACACAAACAGGAGGATCTGAGTTGAAATCTGTAGAATCCACATAAAGCTAGGCATGGTAGTATATGTCTATAATCCCAATATACCCATGATAAGATGGGAGCTAGAGACAGGAGAATGCATGGTGTAATGGTTATTTCTGGTTGTCAACCTGACTATATCTGGAAAGAACTACAATCCAGAATTGGAGGGCTCACCTGTGATCCAGATCTTGAGGCTGGAAGACACAAGTTTCTGACCTGGATCTTGGCATGGAGATCTTGAGGCATAGTGGCCATGAAAAGCTTAGGCCCAGGCCAGGTAGTACATGCCTTTGATCCCAGGAGACTAAGGCAAGGAGATCTCAGAGTTCAAGGTAAGCCTCGGATAAAACAAGTCCCAGATCAAGGTGTGGTGGTACATCCTTTAATCTGCGCCACACTTTCTGCTGGAGACTACTTAAGGACATTGGAAGAAAGAAGATTTGCACTTGCATTTACTTGCCAGTGCATTTGTTGGGATCTACTTTTACAGAAGACCAGCTGAAGTAACTAGCCTCGTGGGACTGATTCTTGAACTTCCAATTAACAGCTGAACATTGTTGAGGAGTTGGACTACAGACTAAGTCATCACAATAAATTCCCTCAATATAGAGAGACCTTCCATAAGTTCTGTGATTATAGAGAACCCTGACTACTACCTGAGTATTCATAGTTTAGCTAGCTTAAGAGATGCCTTCAAGGTGGAAAACAAAGACCAATATCTGAGGTCGTCTTCTTACCTCCACGCGTGTGTCTTGGCATGAGCACACTTGCACATTATGTGTGAGTTACATATACACATACCCATACATACATAGGAAGATTTAAAAAAAAATGTGATAGTAAAACCAATCATATATAATTAATATATACTAATTAAAAGCTTTAAAATTAATGTTTAATAACATAGAAAAATACTTGTATTTTTTAAAGATTTATTTATTTATTTATTTTATGTAGATGAGTACATTGTAGCTGTACAGATGGTTGTGAGCCATCATGTAGTTGCTGGAATTGAACTCAGGACCTCTAACTCATTCTGTAGACCAGGCTGGCCTCGAACTCAGAAATCCGCCTGTCTCTGCCTCCCAAGTGCTGGGATTAAAGGCATGTGCCATCACAGCCCAGCAAGATTTATTTATTTTACACAAGTACACCGTAGCTGTCTTTAGACATACCACAAGAGGGCGTCAGATCCCTCGGAAGTGCTCTTACCTGCTGAGCCATCTCACCAGCCCCTAGAAAAATACTTGTAATCTGTGAAAATGTAGTGAATAATGAGAGCAACATTCAGTTTAGGAAACTAAACATTTTTGATACTTTAGAAATCTGTTATCTATCCATTCTCAGCCTCATCACCCCTGGATTTATTTCTTCCCATGAGATTCCCCATGAATGAATTCAACCTTGTTTGTTCCTATTGATCTTTTTTTTTTTGTTGCACTATGTCTTGTAGAGGAAAGCTGGGGTGTTTCCAGTTTTCTCTCACCTCAGACAAGATCCTTTCTTGCTCATCTCTTTGTGAACATAAAATGAGTTCCATGGAGAGAACCATCAGCTTACCCAGACATGTCCAGGGCTTCCCAGGAAGTGCTAGAGAACAGGTTTAGCAGTTTGGAATCTTCCGACATTACAGTTTTCACTGTGCCTTCTTCTTATATTCACATGCAGTTACCATGTGTTCTGTTAACTTCGGGGGCATAAAATAAAATCAATCTCTTTCAGGGATAATCTGCAGCTTCATGATTATTACAGCATCTCACCTTTTTGGGGGGAAAACTGGGTGTGTGTTTTGTCTGTACTGGCATTTTACTAGTTTCTCATTATATCCAGATACCTTTGGTCAAATGTGTGAGCCCCTTATTGTTTCATGTAGGTTAGGCTGGCCTTGAACTCCCAGTCCTGCCTCCCTACCATATGTGTTAGGTATACACGTATGCCTGCCTGATGAAGGGCACATGCTGTACAGGTTAATGAATTTTGACAAGCGTGGTAGTTGGAATGAGAATGACCTCCATAAATTCATATATTTGAATGTTTGGTCTCTAGTTGGAGGAACTATTTGGGAAGGATTAGGGGGTGTATTCCTGAAAGTGGGCTTTGGGATTTTAAAAGCCCATGTGATTCCCAGTTACCACCTTTTGTTTTCCCCACCTTCCCCCTCCTTTCCTTCTCTTCCTACCTCATGCGTTGCCCCTCACCATGATGGTCATGGACTCTAACCCTCTGAAACGGTAAGCTTTAAATAAACTCTTCTATAAGAGTTTATTTGCCTTGGTCATGGTGTTTGGTCACAGCAGTAGAAAAGAATCTAAGACAACAAATCTCTACACTTTGACACCAGACACCTTAAACAAGACACAGACTCTCCTGTACCTCAGAGAGTTGCTTTTGTCATTCGCCATGTAGTCACCATGTTCCTAAAGTAAGTATTCTTGAGTGAAAGAACTTAAATTGGTGCTGTCTACTTTTGAAATTTATGTAAGTGGAAGTTTATAGAATATGCAGCTTTTTACTATTTCATTTCTGTGTTTACATATGTGAGGGCACATGCATGCCAGGGTACCATGTGTGTGGAAGTCAGGAGAAAACTTGCAGGAGTTGTGTATTTCCTTCGCCACATAGGACCCAAGGACCAGAGGCCTGGTGGTAAATGTTTCTATTTACTGAGCTGTCTCCCATAGTGTTTTTGACATCCATCCATGTATTGTGTTTATCTATGTGTTCCTATCCTGGTAGTCTACTATAAATGTGTCACGAATGGCTAGGCTAGGAACATAGCTCTGACAGCAGGTCCTTAGCTAAAATGTGTTACCTGATGGTTCTAAAACTCATTCAGACTATTAAGAACAAGACCATGATGTGTATCTTGCATAATCATATAGAAACATTAAGAATGGCCCATGCCTGTAATATGGCACTTGGAGGTGGAGGTAGCATTATCAGACTTTCAAGGTCATCTTCAGTTACATATTGAATTTGAGGACCTTCCAACAAAACAAACAAACTAATAAAAATGTATGAGATAGTCAGATACTACATGCTTATATTTGTTAAAAAGAAAAATTACAGGGCTGAAGAGGTGGCTCAGCGGTTAAAAGCACTGACTGCTCTTCCGAAGGTCCTGAGTTCAAATCCCAGCAACCACATGGTGGCTCACAACCATCTGTAATGGGATCTGATGCCCTCTTCTGGAGTGTCTGAAGACATCAACAGTGTACTTACTTATAAATAAATAAATAAATAAATAAATAAATAAATAAATAAATATCCCTGGCTGTCCTGGAACTCACTCTGTAGACCAGGCTGGCCTCGAACTCAGAAATCCGCCTGCCTCTGCCTCCCAAGTGCTGGGATTAAAGGCGTGTGCCACCACCGCCCGGCATAAATACATCTTTAAAAAAAAATTTCAGAATAGACTCTTCAAGGGAATTATATCACCTTAAATTCTTCCCCGAAAAGCCTGAGGTTTCCCTTTGTTCTGTGTCCCCATTGACACTTGGAGTCCACCTCTGCTTTCTTGGTTTGTTTTTCTTTTGTTTAAACAATATTAGCTTCTTAGCCCAGGGCCTCATAGACAAATGTTCTATCACTGAGCTGTATTCTTAACCCTTATGTTAATCTTTTCCTTTTTCTTTTCTCTTCTCTTCTCCCTTCCCTCCCTCCCTCTTCTTTCTTTCTTTTTTTTTTTTTTTTTTTTTTTTGAGACGGAGTCTCAATATGCAGCCCTGGCTGACCTGGAACTTGCTATGTAGACCAGGCTAGCCTTAAACTCAGAGATTGCCTGCCCCTGTCTCCCAGAGTGCTGGAATTGGAGGTATGTGTCACCATGTTAAGCTTCGTGTCAGTCTTCTCAATGACAGCTATCCTAGTGGGCGTGAAGTCAGCTCACACCGCCTAACAGAAGCTTTTCTGGGATCTGATGGTGACTGTTTTCGTGCTCTTTTGGTCATTGATGTACCTTGTTTTGTTTTGTTTTGTTTGTTTGTTTGTTTGTTTGTTTGTTTGTTTTCAAGACAGGGTTTCTCTGTATAGCCCTGGCTGTCCTGGAACTCACTCTGTAGACCAGGCTGGCCTCGAACTCAGAAATCTGCCTGCCTCTGCCTCCCAAATGCTGGGATTAAAGGCGTGCGCTACCACCGCCCAGCTCTTGTTTTGTGAAGTGTCCTGAATTTTTTACTCATGTGGAAAATAAGCTTTTCTTGTTTGTTTGATTGTTTGTTTTGTTGGCTTATGGGAGTTTTGTAATTTTTATGTGAATTGTCAGGTGTATGAATTGCAGTTTTTTCTTCCAGTATGGGCTTGACTGCTTCTTTATACCGTTTGTGTGTCCCTGCCTTCCTTTCTGTTCGTTACCTCTTTGAGATAAATGTGTTGCCCCGCTAGCCTCTAGCTTCTAGACACAAACGGTCTTCCTGCCTAACCTTGCCACATAGGTGGGACTCTATAGTGAGGCACCATAGCACCTGGCTAACCTTAGGTCTTCATTGCATACTGTAGTTTGATAACAGTTTGAAATCTATTAGTCTAGGTCCTATTTCATTTTTTAGTTTCAAGATTGTTTGAGCAATTCAAAGTCCTTGGATTTCCATTTAAAATTTAAAACTAGTTTGTCAGTTTCTGCAGAAAAAAACTGCTGAGTTTATAATTTAGGTTTTTAATGTGTAAGAATAAGGTTTTAGGGTCTTATTTAGAGATCTTGTACATTCTTGTTAGATGATTCTTCCATACATTATACTGAATATATTTTAAGATTAAAGTTTATAATTGTTATTTGTAGAAATGCAGATTGCTTTGATATAATTTTTTAATTAAATACCTCTAAATTCTTGCTCATTTTAATAGAAACTTTGTAAATTTCCCTGTAGACATGTCATGTAGACATTTGAGTATTAGTCTCAGAAGTGCCCATCATAGACTTTGTCCCCTGGTTAAATCTCATGAAGAACGTAGCAAGCTTTAGAAAGGAAAAAATATAAAATATATGGTTCAAATTTTAAAGGAGCATGAGGAAGTGAAATGGAGCCGAATCCTGTGTTCAAGGATATTAAATTGAAATAAGGGAGTAGTGACCTTGGAGCAAGATCCCACCCAGCTAAGTTTAGGTCCAGACATGGTAATCCAAACCTTTGTACTAGGAGGCAAAAACTAGCAGATCTCTGAGTTCAAGGCCAGTTTAGAACAGAGCAAGTTCTAGGTAAAGAGAAACTTAAATCCAGGTTTGGTTGACCACACCTTTAATCCCAGTGTTTAGGAGACTGGTGTCTACAAGAGCTTATGTTGCAGAAGGTGTCATTCATGGGTGCTGCAGCTTAGACCTTCAGCAGCTTGGGTAGGACTCCATTTATCCTACCACAGGTGCTAATAACAGACATCTTTGTCCTCTCTTAAAAAAATAGTTGTAAAGTTTTGCTATTTAGGCATGGAGAGATGGCTCAGTGGTTAAGAGAGCACACTGTTCCTACAGAGGGTCTGAGTTTGGTTCCTAGCACCTATGTCTGTAACGTCTGCTTCAGGCGGATTCTATGCCCCTGGGTCTCTGTGAGTACCTGCACTTACATGTACGTACACACACACACCCACACACACAGATACACACATGCACACATAATTAACAAATAAAATACATTTTTAAAAACTTTTGCTAGTGGGACTTTCTTTGTTTTAGGTAGTAGAATAATATTCTGCAAGCTTTTGATATACATAAATATTGAATTTTAATTGATATTTTATGCTTCTATTAAAATAAAGACATTTTTCTTTTTTAGTTGCAAGTGTGGAAAATTAAATCAACAGATGTTATTATCTTTATGGACCTTCCTGTGAACATGCTGCCAATAGAGTATTATAACATAGCCACATTTTAATTTTAGTGTATGTTGAGTGATTGACTCAGGTGATAAGGAGCATGCTTATTTGTAAGAATAACCTAATTTCCCTTTTGGGAACAAGCACTGTTGGGCCTTAGTATCAGAGATGTGCTTCATATCAGCTTCATAAAGGGAGATATCAACCCTCCATTTTTTTTTTTTAATTCTCAGAATAACTTTTTTATACAGAATTCGTATTATGTGATTCTCAAATGTTTAACAGAATTACATCAAGAACACTGTGCTTGCTTTGGGAAACAGTGTCCATGAAATCAAAGCATAGCTGGTGCTCTGTGTAGCTCATAACCCAAGTCTCACCTGAGCTGCCGATCTTGGCTACATGCCAAGAGGAGAGAGAAGCAAGGCCTGAGAAGCCCACATAACTGTTGTCTTCAAGTCAAGAGAGTAGACATCTTTAAAAATATATGGACAATATCAAATTCTCTGGTACCAAGCCCGTAGGGAACCATAAAGAATGAATTCACCACCCAAAGCAGCCAGTTCTTACAGCAGCACGTACAGAGGCTGATAATGTTTTTTGTGTTCATTAGTAGAAATAATATTTTTACATTAGAATTTTTTTTCAAATATTGTTTTATGGAGAAGGCCATGCTGCTGCAGTGTGCCTGTAGAGATCAGAGGACAGCTTGTAGGAGCTCATTTTCAACCTCACCCATGTCAGGTCTGGGGATCCAACTCAGGTCCCCTGGCTTGACAACAAGCAACTTTACCTGGTGAGTCATCCCTCTGGTCCTACATGGGCATTTTCAAAGACACATTTAATCATTAGTGGCAATATCCTTCAAAGACAAGGTGCATGACCTCAAGTTGACAGAGAATAATGATTAAGATTGTTGCATTGCTATGAAAACCAGCCAATAGGAATGAAGCTTCCAGGTCAATACCAGCTAGATATCTTCATGTTCTGTGACTCAAATACATATATTTGATATATTTACATGTATTTGATATATTTGTATATAAATGTGCGTGTGTTAGCTGTTGGTCTAGTAGCAGCGTTGTTGCCTCCTTATAGGATAGGTCTGGTGTGTTTGTGTGTAAAGTTTTACAGTGGCAAGTAGGCCACAGGTCACTGGAACGCCACACACACACCCAAGAATATATGGGCAGCACAAATTGAACCAGATGGGTTAAATAAATAAATAAGGAGCCAAAGTTAACTCAGTGGGTAGAGAACACATTGTATGAAATTCTCGAAAAAACTAGTTTTAAAAAAGTGATGTAAAAAGCAAAATTCAAAGACCTTTATTTTGGCTTTTAGGCATTATTTCTCTAGTCCCCATGTATTTTTTAGTCTTATTTCCCTCATGAAGTTGTGAGGCCCTTGGGAAGCAAGTCACCAGTCTTAGAACTTTTTATTTTGTTTACGCACCAAGAGGAACTTGCTGTAAGTTGGACTTAATGATCACACAGAGGTGTTGCCTAACGTTTACCTTTTTGTAATTCTTACTTCAGCCACATAAATATATCTTTTGAACTAGATCATGGGAAGAATACCACTACTGCTTATAAGAATAAACCATTTTTAAGTTATGTGACCATCTTTCACTCACCACCATCTAACTTTTCTTCTTATAAACTATTGCTTAATTAAAAGAGAAGGCTCTTAGCAGCTGTCATGACACATGCCTAATAATTGCAGCCCTTGAGAGTGAAGGGAGAGGCCTGGGGTTCAAGACTAACCTGTGCTGTGAGAGACCCTGTCTCAAAAGGCAACAGGAGGGAAAAGAGCAGGCTTTTAATTTAAAAACCTTATTAGTATTGTTTTGTATATGAGTGTATTGGTTGTGGTATGTGTATTACCATGTGATGTCTGTTGCTCAGAAAGACCTGGAGGCATGAGATTCCCTGAATCTGGAGCTGTAGACAGTTGTAAACTGTCATGTGGGTGCTGAGAATTGAACCTGGCTCTTCTGGAAGAGCAGCCAGTGCTCTTAACCACTGAACCACCTCTCCAGCACTCTGATTTTTTTTTTTTAACTTAAAGATATCTACTAGAAAACTTGTCCTCAGCAAGACTTGAGCTGGCAGATCATGAGACAGTACTGCATTTGTTTTTAAGTGCCATAGAATTATGTTTTTTTTTAAATAAGGCATGTGCTTGCCATACAGTTCCATCTCCCTCCTCTCTTCCCTGCTCACCTCCTTTACTAAACAGGAGGTTTTTGACTTTGTATGATATTCTTCACCACAAACGTGTATAGTTTATCTCTATGCTGAGAGAAGACGGAGGCTAGAATTGTATACAACCCTGCTTTATGAGGTTAAATAAAAGGAGTGTGATTGTAGGTGCCCAAAGCTTGTTTCTCTGTTCTTTCCAAAAAGCATGAGATACAATTCATATTTTAAATGGCAGAATCGCCCTATCTTGCCATTTTAAAAGACAGTCCTGATTGTTCAACCAATGAAGGAAGACGTATTTTGTATTATTTCAGTTTTTACAGACTTAGATGTCTCCAAGCCTACATTTCAATTTCTGTGGTTTACTCATTAGCATTTAAGTGGGAAGGATGTCTAGGTGTGTTCTGGTCATTCTATTTGGTCTTGGCAAATAGATGGTTCTGTTTTCAAAGAGAGAGAAAGTTGTGTGTCCCAGAAATTACTTGCAGAAGTCTGTATGTGTTCTAGCTGTCCCTGGGGCTCTGAGAAGTTCTGTGGCTTAGAGACAGGTAGGCAGCCTTGGTGTGTGATCTTCCCTCCTTAGTTTCCCCAGCTGCTGGGGTGGCTGGCTTGCATCAGGGGTCCAGAAGAAATTAGCTCACCTCTTTCTTTCCCTCCTCTCCCCTCCCCTGCTCTTGTGTTTTATTTTGTGAGACAGGGTCCTACTATGTAGCCCTGGCTTGGCATTGAACTTGGTAGTCCACCTGTGCCCTCCTGAGCGTGATATTGCAGGTGCACACCAGCAATTCTTGTTTCCCTCTGCTCTTCAATGCAGGTTGGTAGGATAGCCATATCTGAGAACAGAACATGGTAGCATTTCCTTTCTTGGAGCCCACGTTAGGAAATGAAGCAGATTGATGGGCTGAGAGCAGCAGAACCCATCATGTAGGGAAGGAGTTAGTCTTCATAATGAAATGAAGAGCTTCAGAGTGCTATGTGCCAGGTAGTAAACACCGAACCTGAGCAGATTTCCTTTACCTCAGTCTTATGAAGTAGGAGCTGCTGTTTCTACATTCATTTTACAGATGTGCAGACCCAGACTGGAAAAGCTACAACATGGTATTGTGGCCCCGGGTGATATGTAAGCAATGGGACTATATTGCTCACAATTTCTGGTTAGGGTCTGTCTTCCTAAAGGCTCCTTGTGCTACTTCATCACAAGGGACACACAGCTCTTGGCCTTCTTTTTGAAAGGCACCAAGCCCATACCTAGGGTCCTCACATTCAAGCCTTAATCTCAAAGCCATTTTACTTTCCATTACCACCACAGGGAAGATAGAGTTTGAACTCATGACTTGGGGAGAGACTTCAGTTTACATGATAGAAATCAGTTGGTAGGTATTTCCACATACAGTCCTCCCCTTTGAGCTTTTGGACTCAGGGAAGGGAGTCACAGTATGATGTAAAATACCTGCCATTGACTCAGTAGAGGAGGGGGTGCACAAAACTGTGCCATAGAATCTGAGTGGAGATATTTTAGGACTCTTCACTTTCGCTGAAGTAACTAATTTCTGAAGTCTTCCAACCTTCATAGTAATGTCTCAAAAAACTGGAATTAATTTCTCATAAAGTCATCCAATTCCATCTCTGTGTAGCTTGAAGTGACAAAGGCTGCTTTCTTGTGTTGGCCTGAGTGTGGTCTCTGTTACTTCTATCAGCCTTCATGTTCCTTCTAAATCTGCTGATCCCCCGCCCCTCACAGGAATTAGAAGTTGTGCTTGGAAGCTCCCTTTCTACCACTGAGAAGCCATGAGAGGCTATTAGTGGTTCTGCAGCTTGTGCATCTGAGGAATGTTAAACCAGAGTCCTTGTCAGAGGAGACCTTAGGAAGCCTAGGGTGCTTTTCTTTCAGTGAGGCTCTCCAGTGTAGGACTACCATACCAGTGACTCTCTTACAGTCCTACTGAACAGCTCATCTCACCACCTGGAAGACCGGAGATTGAGGCTGATCTTTGCTACTCAGTGTTAACGTGTTTATGTCTAGAGACAAATGTGGAGCTGGAGCATGCCTCACAGAGAGGAACACAGCGGGATTCAGGACGTAGTTCCCACTACTCTCTTGAACATACGTGCAAGCAGCTGTAGACACTAAAGAAGCTTGATGCCTCTTTCAGAAGTCCCTCACATTGTGTGTGTGTGTGTGTGTGTGTGTGTGTGTGTGTGTATTCTATCTGCGGCATGTGTCTCAGGAACAACGGAGAAAAGTCTGTGGAACTTTCAGCTCTATTGGAAATGAGTAGAAGGGGAAGTCACACTAAGCACACACGTGTGCTCTTTCCCGGAGTCCTCAGCTGCCCAGTGAAGCTGGGCATGGGAACTCTTTTCTTTCTGTTTTCTAACAGAGTCAGATTCTTCACTTGAAATGATAGATAGGAAATCAGTGCATCTTTCTCACAGCGTCTTGTTTCTGTCTCTTCCCTCTTCCTGTAAGATTAAACCTCTCTACCTGTCTTCCCACAGATCACCTAGTAGACATGATGAACATCAAGGCCTTCACCTTGGTCTCTGCAGTGGAACGGGAGCTGCTGATGGGCGACAGAGACCACATCAGCATTGAGTGTGTAGAGTGCTGTGGCAGGAATCTTTATGTGGGCACCAATGACTGCTTCATTTATCACTTCCTGCTGGAGGAGAAGGCCATGCCTACAGGGACAGCTACATTCGTTGCCACCAAACAGCTACACAGACACCTGGGCTTCAAGAAACCTGTGAACGAGCTGTGTGCAGCCTCAGCTCTCAATAGGCTGCTGGTGCTCTGTGACAACTCTATAACCCTGGTTAACATGCTGAACCTGGAGCCAGTCCCCTCAGGAGCCCGCATCAAAGGGGCTACAACCTTTGCAGTGAACGAGAACCCTGTGAATGGGGACCCTTTCTGCGTGGAGGTGTGCATCATTTCCGTGAAGCGCAGGACTGTCCAGATGTTTCTGGTGTATGAGGACCGAGTACAGATTGTCAAGGAAGTGTCCACCCCAGAGCAGCCTCTTGCTGTGGCTGTGGATGGCTACTTCTTGTGCCTGGCCTTGACCACACAATATATCATCCTGAACTACAGCACAGGCCTTTCCCAGGACCTGTTTCCCTACTGCAGTGAGGAGAAGCCACCCATCGTCAAGAGGATAGGCAGACAGGAGTTCCTGCTGGCTGGCCCAGGAGGCTTGGGTGAGGAGGGCTGGGGAGTCGCTGCTCGTGGCCTCTGCATCCTGCCTGCTGTCTTAGGTCTTGTGGACACACCTTGCAGTAGGAGGGTGAGGGTTCCACAGTGACATATGTCACTTAATGACATGGTCCTAAGAAACACATCATCAGGTGCTTCTGTCATTGTACAATCATCAGAGTATCTGTTGGTCAGTTAATATGAACAGTGTCCCTTAGTATTCACGTGCCTTTGCTGTGGATGAGGTGACATGTGACATATGGTTGAAAATGAGTGGCCAGGTCATTGAAAATGATTGTCCTTGGCAGTGTAGGTCTGCATGACCAATGTGCTGAAATTCCATTGTGGCTGTGGGGTCACCGTTTCCCAGCAGTGTGGTCGTTCATGTAGTCAGTGACCCTAATTAACACCTCATTAATAAAGAGTTAGAATTCACATTAGGGCTCATTCTTGGTGATGAACATTTGACAGGTTTGCCCAAGTATACAGTGACTTGTAACCACTACCAGGGTATCGTACTCTGCCTTAAAAGTCCCTAGGCTTGGCCTAGTCACTGTGAACCCCTATCCCATCTTCTGGCAGCCACTAACCTTGGACTGTCTACATGGTTGGTCTTGGAATGTGGTCTAGAATCATATGACATGTAGCCTTTCAAAGTGGCTAAGTTTACTTGACTATGTATCCAAGACTCTTCATGTCTGTTCATGGCTTGATAGAAGAAGAAAAGGCTTGGTCCCAATGTCCTTTGCTCTAAAAGAGAAAAAAAGATTTTTTTTATGGAAGGCATGTATACATAAGCACCAGCTATTACCATGTGTCCCTTGGTAATGGTTGTTTATATTCTCTGAGACAAATGGCCAGTGCTTTTCCCCCAGGCTTGGCTAAGAGAGTATACTGCCAATTTTTTATGTTCTTGGCAGTGTAGCACATTTCTATGCGAGCAGGTTGAGAATTCCTTGTGTTTAGGAATCTATTGTGCTTCTTTAGGTTAGTAGGAATCACCTATTCTGTGTATTTTCAATCTGGTTGGTTGGTTGGTTGATTTTTTTTGTTTGTTTATTGTGCTAGTAACTGAATTCGGCCTTATTCGTGCCAAGCACATGTCCTATCACTTATTGAACCCCATCCCCACTCCCACCTAAGCCTCTGTCATTACTAGCCTTGTTTGGTGTCCTTTATATACTTGAGACACTGACATGTCTGCCTTCCAGGTATGTCTTTCTAATTTTTGCCTTGTGAAATCTCCTCTTACAAAGTCCCATATACTCCAATGTGCCAACTTTTTGAGTTTTTACTTTATAATTTTACGTTGTAAAAAGACAGGAGACTTCCCTGCCTTCCAGGTTATAGACAAAGCCATTTGTATTTTCTGATGTTAATCTATGTGGTCTCCTGTCTTACCATGGAAAGAACTGATTTCAGTTGCTATTTTTTTTTTTTATATGACTGTCCACTATGCCCACAAACTTGGCAGAGCCCTTCTCGTTGCTAGTTTTGATGCCTACCTTTGATAGACACTGACTTTATGATACACTGGATCTGTGTCTGGGATTCCCAATTCATTCCACCTGTCCTCTAGTGTAGCCCTAGCTGCTCTGGTTATGAAGTCTTCACAAGGACACTGTTGGAGTCCCATGCTCCTCTCTTGGTCATAGTGTCAGATTAAAGGGAAATCCCAGTCATATATTGCGTGCATTTTCCCCCAGTTTACTATATCTCAACTGTATGAGCATCATAGTTAATGAACCAACCTACCTAAGTGTCATTTTGCTTGTAGTAAATACAGTTATAAGCAAATAGACAGAATATATGTAAGGTTTCTTATGTATACCATATGTAGATATAGGTTCTACAAATAGCATCATTACATGGCTCCAGAAATTAAGAGTTCAAACAAATTACTATCAAGATTGTAAATGCACATTTCAGCATGACACCTATTTCTATTTTTGATTCTGCCTTTCTCCCTAAGTGTAGCTTGTGACCACTCTTGTCATAAGAGATCATTCATGACCTTTCATAAGACAAGTTTACCAGACATTTTTTTTTTAATAATACTTTGACTATCCCCCTTGATGGTGCTTCTCAGACAAGGAAAACATGGCAGTTGCTCTTCATGTTATTTGGGCTTAGATCACAAGTGGGCTTGAATCTAGAAGGGACATGGCCAAAAAGAATGGCTTTAAAAGTTTGTGTGCCTTTTCCAAATCCCGTAGGTTGCATGCTGACAATATTTAGGCTCCTTTGGTAATATAAAAGCAACAGGCTTCATCACCTGGCTAGAGGAAGAGAGCAAGCTGGGACACTTTGGCAATAGTCTAGCTTCTGCCCCTATTCCTAGGGTTCTTTCCCAGCTTGACAGCTTCCTTTGGCAGTTAGGGCTCTGCTCCTTCATTCCAGTGAAACTGCAGGAGCTGTGGTTCATGACACTTGGTTTCTGTCCTCTTTATGTCAGAACCACTAGCCAGAGCCTCTGAACTGTGTGAGTCTCTTGAGAAGGTAAGTGCAGTGTCTTCATTCATAGCTGTGCTTCACTTCCTCAGTGTTTTTTGATGCTGTTTTGTATGCTTGACGTTACTGTTTGCTATGATCAGGATGCCTGTCCCCCAGAGGGTCCCAGCCTAGCACAGCGGTCCTCATCTCAGCCCTCCTAATGCTGTGACCCTTATTACAGCTCCTCAGGTTGTGGCGACTCCCAACCATAAAATTGTTTTGTTGCTACTTCATAACTGTAAGTTTGCCACTTTCATGAGTCATAATGTAAATATCTGTTTTCCAGTGGTCTTTGGCCCACCCTAATGGCCATTCAGCACCCCCTAGAGGGGTTGCAACCCACGAGTTGAGAACAGCTGCTCTAGGCAGGTGGAATCTGAAGAAGCCTTTAGGGTCAGTCTTGACAAAGGTTAGGTTCTTCCCTGCCCGTTTCAGAGGGTTTGCTTCCTGGTTTGTTCATGAGGCAAATGACATCGCCCTGCTTCATGCTTCTGCTAGGGTATGCCACTCTAGCAAAGGCCCAAAGCAGTGGAGCGCTTGCCCTCTCATCTTATACCCACCTGCCCTTCCACCCCATGTAATACAAGCCATTGATTGTTTCAGTGATGTCTAAACATTTGGAAGCAACAGTGTGGTGCTTTCAAAAGTTAAAATTAAAATGGATTGACACCTCTGGGTCAAAATATCCATCTCAGTATTCCCTAACATCAGTGCCTTATGTGCAGTGTACATAACTGTCACAAGCTTATTATGGACAAACGATTCACAGCAGTCTGTCTTGAATCAAGAAACCAGATTTCTGTGTGATAGCATATGTGTTCTTATAGCTTATGTACATTCTCAATGATAAAGGGACAGCACCAATAATCAGTGCTCAGACCTCAACTCTAAGCACAGCCAGCTTCTCATAGCAGAGTGTCTGGCACATGGCAGGTGCTCAGTAAATATGTCGACCAAATGTGTGAAAAAGGAAGCTGAGACATAGATGGAGGAGTGGTGGATGTGGAAGAAAGCATGCCAGGCTTCTTACGGAGCTTCCTGTGTCCTGTGCGGGGACATGCCATTTATAAGTGGGCATGTAAGTTCAGTGGAAACATTTTAAAATATCACTTGTACTTAGAAGCAGTTATGGTATGCACTCTGAATAAGGTAATTGTCTTCACAGTGGTAAAGTCAGATGTGACTCCTTGCACATGCATATATTCTGTTATTGTTTTAAAAATGCAAGCCTGGGGCTGGACAGATGGCTCAGCAGTTAAGAGCTGACTGCTCTTCCAGAGGTCCTGAGTTCAATTCCCAGCAACCACATGGTGGCTCCCAACCATCTGAAATGGGGATCTAATGCCCTCTTCTGGTGTGCCTGAAGACAGCTACAGTGTACTCATATACATGAAATAAATAAATTTTAAAATCTACAGAAATTAAAATTAAATTTAAAAAAATGTAAGCCTGTAGGAGAATTGAAGGAGAGTTACTTTTCACCCAGTCATTTCTATGGCTAAGAATACCTCACAGTTATTTGAAGACACTTCCTTTTATTTTCTAGGCATGTTTGCCACCGTGGCCGGAATTTCCCAGCGTGCTCCTGTGCACTGGTCAGAAAATGTGATTGGGGCAGCTGTTTGCTTCCCCTATGTCATAGCGCTCGATGACGAATTCATCACAGTTCACAGCATGTTGGATCAACAGCAGAAACAGACCCTGCCCTTTAAGGAGGGTCACATCCTGCAGGACTTTGAAGGTACTTCGAATTAGAAATCTTAACATCTTCATTCCAAACCTTCTGTGATCTTTCTACAGTAAATGTTATTGGGGACCCATTAGGAGCTGGGCCTTATGCTTACAGAAGGTACATTAAACAGAGCTAGAGAAATGGCTTAGTGATTAAGTGCACTTGCTGCTCTTGCAGAGGACCCAGGTTTGATTCCCAGTACCAGCTGCTCACAGCTGTATATGTGCACCTGTGTATGCATTCCTCCCCCACACAAATGCATATGCGAGCACAAAAAAATAAATCTTTGAGAAAGAAAGAGTAATCAGTGTAGCGCAGTTTCTGTGCTTCAGGGACAGCAAGGTTAAGGGTGTAGTAGGCATTTCAGTAAAGAACCACAGTGGTTTAGGACTTGGCTGGACATATCAGGGAGGGCTTCCTGGGGGTGCCATTTAAGGATGGAAGGAATCAGCCAAGCAAGTGTATGCAGAATCTTCCAGCAGAGAAAAGGACATGTCTGAACAAGAGGTCCCAAAGGTGTGTCCTCGGTGTGTGTGGAAGGTGGAGGCACCGAGGCTGCAGTGTGGTTAGGCACAGTTGGCAAGTGGCCTAAGTGTAATGCGCACAAATCTCACTTCCTCTCCTTCCCATTCTGAACATTGGAAAATGTTCAGAGAAATGGAATGAGAGCTAGGATGAACCACACATTCCCTTCTCTGAGATAGAAAGCTTGGATGTGTTTGCAGCATTGTTCGGAGGTAAATGGTGGCTATTTTGTATCGTTGAGTAATGACCTGCATCATCACAAATCTTCTAAGAACATTCATAGCTGAGGATGTTAATGTTCATTCTTTAACACCATCTGCTAGCCCACTACCGTAGTTAGGCTTTTGATTGCTGTAAAGAAATACCATGACCACAGCAACTTTTATAAAGAAAAACTTGTAATGGAGGCTGGGTTAGAGTTTCAGAAGTTCAGTCCACTATCATCATGGCAGAAAACAGGGCAGCATGCAGACAGACATGCTGCTGCAGAAGGAGCTGAGAGTTCTACCTCTGAATCAGCAGGCAGCAGGAATGGATATTGAGACACTGACTTGAGCTTCTGAAACCTCAAAGCCCACCCCTCAGCGGCACACTTCCTCCATCAAGGCCACACCTTCTAATAGTGCCACTCCCTATGAGCCTGTGGGGGCCATTTTCTTAACCACCATATTGGCCCATACTCATGTCCCCAACTTGTCCAAAGAATGACTTTGAGTATTTTATAAAGCTAAGTAATAGCTTGTACTTGCCATTTAAGATTCCCTTTGTCCTCTGCACAGTGCCTTCCTGGTATCTGAGGTGCTGGGGATATGTATAACCTTAGTAAGAAATGTAGCACCCACAATGTCGTGGGTCAGATCCAGTTAAGCACTGGCACGTGAATTACAGTCATCCCTTGGTACACACATGGACAAGTTGCATTATCCCTCTTGAATAGTGAAGTTCATGGATGTTTCGGACCCCTTTATGACTTGGCTTAGTATTAGCCTAGAACCTACACACAAGTTCTTGTTGGTTTTAAATCATCTCTAAATTACTTAAGGCCACGTAAGCTATTTGAGAAGTTGTTACTTCATTTATTGTTTGGAGAGCTATGACAAAGAAAAAAATATCATGTGCAACTACAGATGCAATCATCCCTTTCCCAGATATTTTTGATTCCTAGTGAGTTGATCCTACAGATTTAGAAGCCACAGGCATAGGGGACTGACTGCATGCTCAGGTTACAAGACTTTGAATATTGAGTGGCTTAAACTAGCATGGGGATTACAGACATGGAAGAGGCCAGTGTAGCCTACTTACATGGAAGCAGAGGCTCCTTGGAGGAGTGGCTTCGAGCAGAGGCCAGACACTGACAGAAAACAAGGGAAACCACATTAGTGGGGATGCAGGAGACAGAAGAAATAAATTACTACTTCCTGTGAAGAGGGATGCTGAGCTAAGAGAAGGATCAGAGTTTAATTTGAAAGCTCAGTTGAAGGAGCTAGTGTAGACTGCGGTCCTGACTCTTTCACAGACAGAATTCCATAGAGCAGTGGTTCTCAACCTTCCTAATGCCATGACCCTGTAATACAGCTCCTCAGGTTATGGTGACACCCTCACCCCCACCACCATAAAATTATTTTCGTTGCTACTTCATAACTGTAATTTTGCTACTGTTATAAATTGTGGTGTATCTGTTTTCTGATAGTCTTAGGGATCAGCCCACAGGTTGATAACTGCTGCTGTAAAGTCTTGGGTGCAAGAGCTACAGTGGTGGACAAGGACAGCTGGCAGGATGGTAGGGCACCCAGTAAGTAAACAGCCTAGGTGGTACATGGATAGAAATGTGAAATCCTATCTCATAGTCCAAAACATTGCATCAAAATCTTAGTTTGTGCAAACCAACTTAAAAAGAAAAGATTTTCAGTGAGGTTTTGATGATGCTCCATGATGCGGCTCTATAGGCTTCGTTGGAATCTACATCATGTGTCTCCTCATGGGTTTCTAAATCAGTGGGCAGTTTCACATAGAAAATGGGGCAAAGAGCACATTTTATCCTTTGGCAATGTGACATTGAAGTGTACCCTTCCCAACAGTTATCAGTCTGGGCGGAAGACAAGGGAGTCATCACACCATAATCCTGTTTGGAATGGTATTGGAAAAGCTAGTGAGAGTGATTAGCAGATCAGATAAGGATCCAGTGTGCAGAAAGCAGTTGTGTACTGAGGGTGGCAGTGCTTTCTCTTCCAGCAATGTTTAGGCTTTTCTTTTCTTCCCCTCAGGAAGAGTGATTGTTGCCACAAGTAAAGGAGTTTACATCTTGGTTCCATTACCTCTGGAAAAACAAATACAGGATCTGTTAGCAAACCGGAGAGTGGAGGAGGCTTTGGTCTTGGCAAAAGGAGCCCGGAGGAACATTCCGAAAGAGAAATTTCAGGTTGGTAATTACTGGTCACAAGAAAGCATGCTGTAAGCATGAACATTCAGATCTAAGCGCACACACGCACAGGGCTCGCGCTACAGAAGACCAGTGCAGGGCGTTTGTGCCCATCCTGTGATGGTTTTCAACACATCTCATGTTCTATAGATAAGGAAGCAAACTACAGAGCAACTAAAGGGCTCAACTAGGATTGCACAGCTGACTGGGGAAGGCCAGCTTGTTAGCTCCTCCCTTAGTACAGCAGGCTGTATTTGAAATCAACTCCCTTCTTCAGTCACCTCCTCAGAACAGCTATGTACACGGCTCCTATAAGCAGGCAGAGTTAGGTCAGCCCAGATATCTGATTTTAGAGTATGTATTTGTTGAGGTGGGGTTGAAGTAATTTGCATGCATGTCCTCTCTGTAGATAGCAGGGGCCGCTTGCATCCAGGATAGCTGTAAATGAACATTTATAATTCCAATTTGTATAAATCCAATATATTTTAGATCTCACATTACCATGATACAGTGTCAAAAGGTTGTCATTCCCCCCTCCAAAAAAAGTCTGTCTGTGTGTGTGTTTGTATTTAATCTATCATCTGTAGGCAGTGCTTTGCCCACAGTGCAGATAAAGTACCTCTCATTGCAGGAGCCCAGCTACTTCATTCCCTTATAGAACTTCAGTCTTCCAAGTACAGGAACCACAGGCACAGATCACTGTACCTGGCCAAGAGAAAACACAAAGTGCACTGGAGAAATGCTAACCTGAAATATTATTTATATGATAAACACAATCAGTTGGTGTCAATTACATTTCTAAAATTACTACTTGATCAGATGTGTCATTAAGGGCACTTCATATTTGAGAGTGCTAAAACATGTTAGCTGAACCTGGAGGCCTAGCCCTGTAAAGCTAGTTACTGGGAAGCCTGAGGTGAGGGGACCTCGAAGTTCAAGGCCTGCTTGAGGTACAGAGTGAGCTCAGTGCCAACTGGGGATTTAGGGTAACCCTGTCTCAAAATAAAAAGTGACACACCCTTGCATAGCTTGGATGAGGTTTTAGGTCCAGTCCCTAGTGCTGCAAAAAGAGCAACAACAAACAACCAAAACTGTGGTGGTATGTAGCCATTTCTATTTGAATCAATCAGTCAGATTTTACCCAGGATTGATTGCTATGGCAGGAAAGATATGTTTGGATGCAAACTGCCTCATAGAGCAAAGGGTAGTTAGTCGCTTCTGCCAGTGAATGAAGGGCGTGTGTGTCCTCCATGCCTTGGGAATTTGGAAGGAGAGATCTCTGTGTAAACCAAGTTCTTAGCCCTGCTCCTAATTTGCTGAAGTGGCACTGACCTATCAGCATTCAGCAGGGGGCAGCAAACTCAAAGGCACAAAACTCCTGACTGCTGGTGCTTTCATCACCTCCCTTGTCCACACAGTGCAGGCAGGGAGGGCTGTGGCAGAGTGAAGAGGAGCTGCCTGGGTAGTGTGCAGCCATGGCATTGTGTCAGTTGCTGTTAAAGGGCACCATGTCCTTCTACAAGCACCATGTGTGCTGTACTCAAATTATTCAGCATTTCTTTATTTTGCTTTTTTCCACCTCTGCTCTTTTTGACTAGAGCAGAGGGCATAGCCAATCCCTGATGAAATCACATGGGTTCCCTTACTGTCCAGCCTCCAGCGCCTCCTGTGGGGGGTTTCTGTTCCCTTGCATCTGATCCCTGCCTTCTCCCTGTAATGCTGCAATTTCAACTCTCTTTGTTATGTGGGTGTTATTTTCCTTGAGCTATGCAAGTGTGTGTGTGTGTGTGTGTGTATGTATATATGTGTGTGCACAAGTATGTGTGTGTGCTCATGTGTATGTGTAGTCCCATGCACATGCCAAAATTTCGAAAGATATATTGTTGCCCAGGTGAAGGGCTTCACTGACAGGTCCCATCTACTTTTCTGGACACATCTTTTACAGCTCATGCTGCCCCCATGAAGACTATGTTCAGCTCATACTTGTCAACCCCAAGCAATCACATATAGTGAGAGTATATAGTGTGCTGGCTCTGGTCTCATCTGCTGTCACAAGAGGGTCACAAGTACCATCCAGCCTAGGGCCCTGCCTTCATGACCTCATCTAACCCTAATTGCATCCCACACACTACACCTCCAAATTCTGTTAACATGAATTTGGGGGTAACTTTGTAGACTAATGGAGACTTGTGAAGTTGGTGGTGGTTTTGTCTTTCTCTGGGGTTGGTATAGAGGAGTGTTGGGTAGGCAAGGTGACACAAGGGTGGCATTCGAGTCAGGTAGCCTCATGAAGATGCTGGCATCACTGATTTCTCTGTAGTAAGCCTGGATATGCCTAAGCATTCTCTCACACTTGATGGGTCTTTTTAATCCTTCTCCTACAAGCATGGCTTATATTAGTTCTACTTCCAGAAGTAGAACTGCATATTGGGCAGAAGAACTCCACACTCTACTTATTGTTACCAGGTGATATACTAAGTCCAGTTACTGGTCAGATGGCAGTTTTCAGAGAAGAAAGATAAAGGCAGAGAAAGAGAAGAGAGAGAGGCAGTTTAAGCAGCATGCTGAAATCGACTCTCCTAAAGGAACTCCTGCTATGCTTGGAGAGCTTCTTAAAACCATGGTGAACTAGAGCATAGCTCAGTAGCAGAACACTTGCCTAGCATGCACAAGAACTTCTGTTTGATGCCCAGCAATCCAAATGAATTCACACACACACATACACATACACACATGCACACACACATACACACACATGCACACACACACACACACACGCACACACACACATGCACACACATGCACACACATGCACACATACAGACATATACACACACGCGCACACACACTCATACATATACATACACGTGCGCACACACATACACACACACACACACATACACACACATACACACACATCACTTAAAAGCCTCTTAAAGTTGATTTGAGAGAATAAGATTGTTCTAAAAAAATGGTAGAATGTGTTGATGAGGTCTGGTTTTAGATCATGACTCAACCATTTATTACTTTAGTCACTTTGAAGTAAAAATTTATCACTAAATGGAATTTCTCACCTTTAAAATTGGGCAGTAGGTGACAAAAAAAAATGTGGACCAGGGAGTCCTTCAGATAAATAATCCCTAAATGAATAGGAGAGAATTTTCAAACTAATCATTAGGTAAGTAATGGGTTTACCCTGCCTGTATTCAAGGACCTCTTGGCATTCTAGGTTAGAAGAAGAAGAATTAGTATCAATCAGAGCAGGGAAAACCATCTTCAGTTGGAGACAGAGTGCCAGGATGAAGGTGTTGGCATATATGAGAACAAGCAACAGGATGTGTCGAGGAACCATTTCAGACAAACCTTAACAAAGCTCAGAAATGGACAGTGACTGAAGGGAGGAAAAGATGGACTCTCCTGAAGTGTGTGTTGTGTGTGATGTCCTTGTTTGAGACAGGTTTTCTCTGTGTAGTCCTAATTGTCCTGGAGCTCACTTTGTAGACAAGTCTGTCTTTGAACCAGGAGATCTGGCTGCCTCTGCCTCCTGATTTCTGACATTAAAGGCGTGTGCCACCACCACCTAATCTTTCTTTTTTCCTAATGACTTATTTATTTACTTTTATTTTATGTACATTGCTTTTCTGCCTGTATGTATATCTGTATGAGAGTACAAGATCCCCTGGAACTGAAACTGCAGACAGTTGTGAGCTGCCATGTTGGTGCTGGGAATTGAAACCAGGACCTCTGGAAGAGCAGCCAAATGGTCTTAACCACTGAGCCAGCTCTCCAGCCCAAGTGTGTGTATGTGTTATTATTGTTGGATGTTACAAAAATGAAAGAATCCTGCAGACTAGTTAGGTTGGATTGCAGTGGTCCATGTACAGGCAAGGTGGCAATTTACTGCGAGAACTTTAGATAGTCTGCTATTAATGTGAGCCAAGTATCTCCAGGAGGTAGGTCACACACAACACTACCTCAGCTTTGCTAAGAGGCCCATGTATCTATGTAGTACGTATGTTTGACTAGCCTTGTGTATGAGTGATCTATGAGAAATACTCATGCAAAGTCACTTTCAGAGGAGTAGAAGAATAAGCCAGAGCTCCTAAGGTCATTGATCTCCACCTGAGCAACAAGAGGCTGAAGCAGTCACACAAGCCTGGTAGATTGAGCACAGGGGTGAAGCAATACAGTAAGGGTTCATGGAATCAAACCTACAAAGATCTGTGTATGTTTGTGTGGGACGCATATACATGTATGTGCATATGTATATATGTGTGCATATATTTGTGTGCACATACATATGTGTGTGTGTGTGCATTCAGCTCCCCTGCTCCGTATAGCACTTCCCTGCATGCATAAGATTCTGGACTCCACCTCAAATACTACAAGAAGAAAGATTGCATTTGTGCTGAAGGCATATAGACTCTTTTCTTGGGCATTATTCCATAAACTATATAGTATAAGAACTGTTTATATTAGACTTATATATTTCTAGGTATTACAGGTAACTGTAGACATGACTTAAAGCATATGCATAGATTCTAAGGGATACAATGCTATTTTTTATAAAGGACTTGAGCATATGCTGATATCTGTGGGGCTCTGGAACCAGTGCCTTCGCACTACTAAGGGATAACTACATAGATTTAAGTTTTTTTTTTTTTTTTTTTAACTAGTAATTTCTTACCTCTGTGGAATGCAGTCAGTCTGGATGTAGATGACAGTGCAGCCTACCCCTCTGGTGATCGTTTAAGGTGTCTTCAGATGGTTGATCCTTATTTCCTTGCAGGTAATGTACAGGAGGATTCTGCAGCAGGCAGGCTTTATACAGTTTGCACAACTCCAGTTCCTGGAAGCCAAAGAACTCTTCAGGTAATTTGAAGTGTTGGTAGCAGGACTGTCACTCAGTGTCCCCACTCCTGGGAACCTTTGTCATCTACAGTGTCAGGGGAGAATTCTGGGAAGGCTAGATGGAGATGTGGGTAGGATTGATAAGGGCTGTTTGTGGTAGTTCACACCTTTCTAGGTAGTTCCTGGTCTCCACCACCAGCCTTAGTGTGTCCACTGTCCCAACTCCTGAGTTGACAGTCTGAGGAGAGTCCTTGAAGGTAGCAGGGCTGCCAAGCCAGGACAGTAGTGTTCTCGAGTGGGATTGTCATGTGTGGATTCTGAAGGATATTTATTCTTACTACCTCCTTTCCAGAGATTTCACTGGAAGCTGAGTTTAGAGAAAGCAAGGGCTTTTGGGAAGACCTATAAAAACTTTGAATCATATATAGACTTTCAAGATGGTATATGCCTAGTTGGCACACTCAGGAAGTAAATCTGTCTTTAGGAAGACGGTCTCCTGCCATTCTGACTGATTCTTCTGTGGGCCCTTTTCCCAGGCATCCCTTTTCTGTGTTTGTCTTCTCTCCTTTTCTCTTGCCCATTTGCATTCTCATAGTCTCTCTTGCTCTTCGTTTTCCTTACCCATCTATGTAGGAAGGACACCCTCATCGTCACACTTGCCCTTGTGTCTGGCCTTTGCTCTCAACAGTGTGTTTCTGAGACCTGGGTTACTCACAGGCCTGCTCAGCATCCTCTGGGGAAATGAGGTTGCACCTGCTAGGATCGCTGTCTTTAAGTACTTTAAAGAGCAGTGCTTCACTTAGAACATTCTGTGGTCTAGAGATTTCTAGCAAACGATATATATAGAAAGCTCTGTATAGACCCTGTACATCCCAGGGAACTTAGCAGGATGCTCTCTACTAGGCTTCTTCTGCCCTTCCTTGAGGATGATTGCTTGTGTCTCAAGGATGTGCTGAAATACACAGTAGATTTGATGTCTTCTTCTGTCACAAAAATGGGGAGTAGGGAACAGGTCTCTGAGGGCAGAAGCCATTTCTTGAAGAGTGACTCCCAGTATTACTTTTAACTATGCCAGTCTAGGTGCTGCCACTGTCTGGTCCTATAAAGACTGACGGTCTTCAGTTTAAGTAGAGCCCTTGCTCATTCACACTTCAGCAAATCTTGTTTTGTCCTGACAGTGTCATTGGCCTTGACTTTCACATCATAAGTGCTGCTGGTACATACTGTGGTCAGTCTAAGATGAATGTCCATGAGTACATGCCTGGAAAAGTCCCCCGCTGTGGTGAGAGAGCTGAAACTGGGCCTGTCTATCATTAGGACGAGGTTCTTATGCCTCCGTATTGGTCTCTCAACAGCACAGCATTAAGCTGGTGACTGCTCGCTTGTCACAGAGTCACTGAGAGCTGACGTTTGGGTATGAAGCTTCTTAGACAGCAGCAATTAATGTTGACTTCTTGTTCCTGTACTGGGCCATGGCCTTAGACTTCACCCCATAACTGTGCCAGAGGCTAGACTCCTAGACCATCATGGTTGGCACCTGTGAGAAAACCCATGTGTTGTTCGTGTATGCGACCCAAGCTGTGTGTCTTCTGGAGGTCCTCAGTCTGTCTTCATACCATTTAGCAAACTTGGCCTAAGTATTAGAGTGGGGATCACAGGGGCACCAGAGGGGCTGTGCTTCTGAAGACCCTTACAAGCTTGGAAGGGACTTCTCCCATCTAGTGTGGGGCTGTTCTGGCCAGTAAGCACTGCATGGAGAGGAATCTTCCTTCAGTAGGTTCACCCTGGAGTGAACAATGTCAGGAACCCTCCTTTAGCCCTCAGTGTCTTGACCCCGACACTCTTGGCCCTTAGGCCTGATGGTTCTTTATTGTGAGTGTGTTGGGGCAGGGCTGTCTGGCATATTGTAGTGCGTTCATCCCTAGATTCTACCTACTACATGTTAGTAATAGCACAGCCTAAGGTAGAAGAAAGTGTCTTACTCAAGTACCACTTAACAATATATTTGGGATTCAGCATTAGGAAGATGCTATTTGTCCTGGCTCAGATTGATGCCATGTTGTTTTTGGCATAGTTCTGTCTTACTTGAGGAATTCCAGGGCTCACTGGGTTTTCCTCACAGTGCAGGTGTCTTTATGTCGCACTCACCAGTCATCCGTACATGTTCCTCACCCTTGTCTCCTCTGCTCCTTTTGGAACCATGTTTGGTAGTGTTTCATTGGTATTAGCAAATTAGAATGATCGCTTGGACACATTCACACCCATTAAAATGTGCCTACAGGCACTGCCCTCCAGTATTGTTAGTGTGCCTATGTGTACTCTCTCTCTCTTTTTGCTTCATTTAGTTTGACACTGTAATTGCAGAAGCAGCCAGCTGGATGTCCGGGAGCTGATCTCTCTCTACCCCTTCCTGTTGCCCACCTCCTCCTCCTTCACCCGGTCTCACCCTCCTCTTCATGAGTACGCAGACCTGAACCAGCTGACCCAAGGCGACCAGGAGAAGATGGCCAAGTGCAAGCGCTTCCTCATGAGCTACCTGAATGAAATCCGAAGCACAGAGGTAGCCAATGGCTACAAGGAAGACATCGACACGGCCTTGCTCAAGCTGTATGCAGAGGCTGACCACGACAGCCTCCTGGACCTCTTGGTCACTGAGAATTTCTGCCTGCTGACGGACAGTGCTGCCTGGCTGGAGAAGCACAAAAAGTGAGTGTTCTCAGCCCCATGTGGTGAGGCTTTCACTCCCTCTTTCACTCTTTGAGGCCCCTTGAGGAGTTGTATGAGACTGACTCAACCAGCATTGGGTTCAGACGGGAAATCAAGGTCACCAAGAAGTCCTTGTGGCAATAGGCAGCAAACGGTCCTCAGGTGATGATGATGTCTTCCTAATCTAAAGGGCCTGGGAGACATTCACTCTTGTCCTCCTCCTTCATGTTGGAAAGTAAACCGTGAATCACTGTGAGCTTTGTCGATGAGTGTTGTCAGGCCAGGACCCACTTAAAGACGACACTTGGTAGTAATAGTGCGATTGAGTCACTCATAGCCAAGGGGAATGGCATCTAAGTAAATAGCTGCGCCTTCTTGATCCTGTTGATCAAGCTCCCTTAGGTCACGGCGTTTTTTTGGTAGGTTTCAGATGGCAGGTTTCAGATTAGGGCTGCTCAGCCTGTTTGGTTTCCAAACCAGAGCACACCGACACCTGGTGGTGGTAACTCAGGATGCTCTATTTATAAAAAACTGTGAAATGTTCCCAGGGACTTATTGATGTTCATTTAAGAAAATACTAGTAGTGATGTATTATTCTGAAATATACAATTAATATGTTTAGAGTTATTTAAAATTTATATTGAGAAAAACATATGTATTTTCAGTATTGCTGTAAACAAGCATCTACATAAGACTGTTAAATCGATTGTTGTTTTATATCAAACAACTTTCCCAATACTAATTTTTATTGTTATAATATTTTATAAATTTTAAGAAATATGACAAAAAAGATACTGTAGGTAATGAAGGGGGGTCTCTGGGAGGAGTTGGGGTACAAAAGGGAAACAAGAATGTGATTTAATTCTATTTACTTAAAATATGTTTTTTAAATGTTAACAAAATTCAGATAAATTGAAATCATGTAACTTTTCTCATCATAATGCAATAAAAGTTAAAAAAATAAATAAAAACCAACAGTAAAACATGAAAATAAACAAAAAAAAATGGAAGGTTCCAACTAACACTTCAGTATATTGAGATGTGTCTCTCTAAGGAGGCCTGACTCTCCAAGGGCCATCTCCTGAGGAAGACTATGGGCAGAGCATGAGCTGTGTGTGTGTGTCCCAGACCGTACACCATGTCCTTGTTCATCGTTTCTACCCTTTTCTCTTGCAGGTACTTTGCACTGGGGCTGCTCTATCATTACAACAAACAAGATGCCTCTGCAGTTCAGGTGAGTTCAAAGGGATAGTAGTGACTTGATCCCGAAAAGCGCCAGCTGTGCAGAGCTTGACCCCTGCCTCTGAACCTCACAGCTCATGGTGTCAGGAGAACCAACTTATTTTTTTCCATTTTATACATATTTTCTTTTTTTGGTTTTTTTTTTGTTTTTTTTGGTTTTTTGGGGTTTTTTTTCGAGACAGGGTTTCTCTGTGTAGCCCTGGCTATCCTGGAACTCACTCTGTAGACCAGGCTGGCCTTGAGCTCAGAAATCTGCCTGCCTCTGCCTCCCAAGTGCTGGGATTAAAGGCGTGTGCCACAACCACCGGGCCACTTATTTTTCTTTATTTACATGTCAAAAGATATCTCCGGGAAAAAGAAAGATAGGAAAAAATGAAAAAAGAAAAAAAAATTCTGTTCCCTCCCCCATCCCCCTGCTCACCAACCTACCCTCTCCCAATTCCTGGCCCTGGCATTCCCCTACACTGGGGCATAAAACCTTCACAGGACCAAGGACCTCTCCTCCCATTGATGACCATCTAGGCCATCCTCTGATACATATGCAGCTGGGGCCATGAGTCCCACCATGTGTACTCTTTGGTTGGAGTTTTAGTCCCTAGGAGCTCTGAGGGTACTAGTTAATTCATATTGTTGTTCATCCTAAGGGGCTACAAACCCTTCAGCTCCTTGGGTCCTTTCTCTTGCTCCTTCATTGGGGACCCTGTGCTCAGTTCAATGGATGGCTGTGAGCCTCTACTTCTGTATTAGTTGGGTACTGTCAGAGCCTCTCAGGAGAGAGCTATATCAGGCTCCTGTCAGCCAGCACTTGCTGGCATCCACAATAGTGTCTCGGTTTGGTGATTGTATATGGGAAGGATTCCCAGGTGGGAATTGGATTGTCCTGGATTGTCCTTCCTTCAGTCTCTGCTCCACATGTTGAGGAGAACCAACTTTTGAAAATTATTCTCAGACTCCATATATACCGAGGCATATAGGCTATCATGTTTACACATATTTTGGGCCAATAACCTATAGTTGTGTGTTACTTTTTAAAAACCCATTAATCCATAGAAACCACTTTTGCCTAATCTGGTCTTTTCTGCAGAGAACTAAAATAATACTGTTTTCAAAAGTGAACTCTCTGGGAAGTGTTGAGTTTAAGTCCCCATACTTGTTCTTGACAAAAAGGCCAACAAGTAATTTCTTTAATTCTCTTTAAAGAACATTATCAAGATTGAGTTTGTGAAAATTGAAGAAATGAAAATAAGGTTGATTTCCTTTTAAAGAATTAAAAGGGGGCCTGGAGCTAAGAGCATTTGGCTGCTCTACTCTAGTCCATCCCTGCACCAGTACTGGGTGGCCCACAACCATGTAACTCTAGATTATGATTCTAGGGATTGGCCCCCTCTTCTTGTCTTCATGAGCACTCTGCACATGTGGCATATACACACATGGGTACATACATACACATAAGCATATATTTAGAAAATTAGCTGTCACATAGTAATTATACACCTTTCTTGGGAAGTGATTTAGTCACAGTCACTGGGATCCCAACTTCTTAGATGTTCAGCTCACTGTCTCTCTGTACTGCGGAACTTAGCTCATCTGTTTAGTGCTTTTATTCACACCAGTGAGCCACAGAACACTGGAGATTATTTCTCTAACTATATTTTAGTAACTTGCATCTAGCATCCTTCTGCCATCAACTCCTACCACCCTTCCTAAGTGCTAATATCCACTGCTTTTCTCTACTCTTACGAAACTAGCTTGAATTAGCTTGGATGTAATATTTTTGCTGAGCCAGCAGCCATATGACATCACCTTAGAAACTCGGCGGCAGGTAGCAATTGTGTTATAATTTTTACTATTAATAACAGCAGCTGTTGCTAGTGAGCTGGGCCATTGCTTCCCTTACAACACCAGGACAGAGCCAGTGCTGATCCAGTTCATGCTGCTGCCTTCCTGAGGGGCTGAGGTGAAGGCCAGCAGGATGCTGTGACTGAATTGAGTGGCATTGATTTGTCAGCCTTGTCTCTTGGCCTGCACCTTGCAGCTTTCCATTGACCTTTGCAGTGTCTTCTCACACCCTGGGGGGATGGGCTCCTCTCTCTCCTGTTACCTCTCAGACTGCCTTGGGTGCTAGCTGCCTTGTGAGCCTTTTGTGTAATGTCAGCTCCCTCCCTGTCAGTGCCCATGCCTTTGTGAGTTTAGTCTGCAGACTCTCCGCTAACACATCACAAGAGCATAATTTCAGAGGGAAGAAAACAGGAAAATGAGTTTCCATCACACATGCCTCAAGGCCAAGAACAGACTTGGATATTGCAGACAAATGTTGATTTTTTTTAAAGACATAGTAGTGCCATCTTTAGAATTACTGCATGTGTGTTATAATACTATTAGCACAACTATGGGAAAGGATTTGCATACTTGAATAATATGGAGCACATCTTCGTAAGAGGTGAAATTCCATTAAAAAAATAAACAGTGGACCTTTGATTCAGTTATTTAACTGGTGAATTCAGTTCTGAAGAAAACAAGAATGCACTGAGCATTCTAATCAGCTTTAGTTGGGGGATCACCACCATATTGCAGATTATTTTAGATTTTGAAGTATTTGCATGTACAAAAGGAGATGTCTTAGACATAAGATCCAAGGGTAAACTAAACTTCACTTACGTCTTGCACAGATAGCATGAAAATAATTTTTATAAATCTATCCTCAAAATCATGTTTGACAGGATGGAATTTTCCATACTTAGCATCATCTCAAATTTTGAAAAATTAGATTTTGGCGCATTTGGGTTTTTTGATTTATTTCTCAAAAAATATTATAACAGATTTTAGAATTTATAGCTTTCTGTACTATATCATTCTTTATTCAAAATGCTCAGGATCTGAATTGTTTTAGATTTTTGAGTTTTTCTGATTTTGAAGTAATGCATGGGAAGCTAGGGGCACCCCAATCAGCTACCCAGTCTGAAAGCCTGAAATCCAGGTTGCAGTATCAACAATGCTTGTGAATGCTCAGATTATAGGTTTTCATGTTAGGGATGTTTCATCCTGTGTGTTTTGAAAATAGTGAGAGACCAAGTAAGAAAACAAGCATTTTCTCAGCAAATTCTACACAATACGTAATGTTCCAGCTCTACATTATTTTTGTTTTTTTGTTGTTTTTTTTTTTATTTCTTCTCAGTTGTGGGTAAACATTGTGAACGGGGACATCCAGGATTCTACACGCTCAGACCTGTATGAATACATCGTTGATTTTCTTACCTACTGCCTAGATCAAGAGCTGGTGTGGACCCACGCTGACTGGCTGTTGCAGAAAAGTGAGGAGGTTTGTGTTTTATAAATGCATTCTCCTAGGAATTGCTGGTAGAAAGACACCAAAGCTCCCCTCAACTTCAGGTGGAGGCAAAGAGCTACATCCGTTCTCCTCCTCTTGTTAATGCCTGGCCCCTTGTTAATGCCTTCCTTTGAGCACAAGCAAATGGCACAGTCTGCTGCTGCTGAGGTTTCTGCAGAAGCCTCTCCCTGCAGAGGCTTGTAGAAATGTGAGCAGCCTAGCCTTCTCACGCCCTGGGTGGGGTTCTGAAAACACTCTTACAGTTTCCTCTTCACTCGTCAGGGAACAAAAGTCTGCATTTTGTTCTCTGGGATGGGTGCAGGTTCTTACTCTACACAGACTGGTCCATGCAAGAAGTGGCTCAGATCTGGGCCACATCAGGAAGACCATTGTCCTCTTCTGCTTCTGAGAGGCTGTGGACTTGGAGGTGTCAAGTGTCATGAACATGCCCTGGCTCATCTTAGAGGCTGAGACAGGACGATAATGAAAAAGCAGCTGTTGGCTCTTGGCTCTGCAGTAGCAGTTCTTAACTTTCCTAATGCTCTGATGCTTTAATACAGTTCTTCATGTCATGGGGACCCCCAACTATACAATTGTTTCATGGCTACCTCATAACTGTAATTTTGCTACTGTTATGAATCCTAATGTAAGTATCTGATATTCAGGATATCTGATACGCAGCTCCCTCAAAGGGATCATGACTCAAAGGCAGCATGCTTAGGACAGAGGGGCACAGACCTTAAAGGGCTTCACAAGGTGCTGATGCTAAGCATAGCAGATCCATTTTCTTGGTTTCCCTTGCAGAGATAAGATCAGACCCTGATTCAAGGCAGGGCAGATTCCTATTGTCCACAGCACTTCCTGAGCTAGGTCAGAGCCCCTATTCCTTCCATATTGAAACATTTTAAAATTACATTTATGTATTTATTTGTATGTATTTGTGCATGTACATGTGTGTGCATGTATATACGTGTGCCATACTGTATGCATGGTGGTCAGAGGACAACCGAGGTTCTCCCTTTCCACCATGTGTATCTCAGGGATTGAGCTCAACTACTCAAGCTTAGCAGGAAGGACCTTTACCTGCTAAGCCTGCTCACTGCCTCTCATTTGTCCGTTATGTCTGTGCATATGCCTATATAGTGCACCTGCACATGTTCCTTTGGTGTAGGTGCAGTGTCATTGAAAAGTTTAGGTCCTTTCCATTTACAGAGCAACCACAGCCAAACACAGAGAGATTATTCTGTGTTACATGTTAGCCCTCCACTGACCTCTGTCATCTCATGAAGGGCGTGGTTCACAGATGGGGTTAACAGACTCTTTCAAGGTCATGTGGTCAAGCAAAACTGAGACACAATCAGACCTGTAGCTGTGCCATGTGTCTCATGTTTGGGATTCACAGGTATGTGTACATTTACACATGTAAGCAAGCACTAGTACACACTTCAGTGCTCAGGGGAACCCAACAAAGTGTCTTAGTATTTCCTCAGAAGGCAAAATTGATCCAGGGTGCTCCTTATGGCAGGCATCAGAAGGCAGCCTGGAAGCTGTGCAGGGACTACAGGCTCAGATGGCAAATTAGCCAAGCACAGTAAATAATCTACTAGCCAGACAATGTGTTCAGAGAACCAAGAGCACACTATGAGTTTTCATACTTTCTGGATTTTGTCACTTAATCTTTGCAAGAAACAGTCTCTATTTGGGATAGCCTTAATAGTGCTAGTGTTTGCTGCATGGCTGTCAAAGCCTGTTACCAGTGACTGCTCTATTTGTTAGTTTCCAGCCATCTTAGAAGAAATCCCAGCAGTGTGTGGGAGGGCTACTTAGCACCCCTTTCCTGTCTGTGGTGTATGCTTTGTTTGGTCTTTCTTCTGGACTGTTTTTTTTCTCCATATTTTTGAGGTAAGTGTGGCATATGAGAAGTTGTACCTGCTTATCATCAGCGTATCCTGCATGCTGGTTTTAGCCAAACCATGACTGTTAAGTGACCAAAAGAAAGCTGAAGGAAGCTGAATTGCTGCTCTTTCTGCAGATTGGAGTTCAAGTTTTCACCAAGAGACCTTTGGACGAGCAGCAGCAGACTAGTTTTAATCCAGACGACATTATTAGTTGCCTTAAGAAATACCCTAAAGCCCTGGTTAAGTATCTGGAACATCTTGTTATCGACAGGAGATTGCAGGTGAGCTCTCAGCCTAGACT